>SDWI01002356.1:7761-26357 GCA_009193005.1 Lamellibrachia luymesi
CTTCGTTTATGTTTGGACTTCGGTAAACTAATCCAATAGTTAATTTTGAATTTCCTGAAACTATTTTGCAACAAACAGCTTCATCGTAATCTGCTTTCCTTTCTAATTTTATTTCATAAGCCTGAATAGATTATTTAACATATAAAATAACTCCCCCTCCCCTTCTTCCTATTCGATCTCTCCTAAACATTACATATCCTGTCAATCCTAATTCAGCATCTGTTATGTCTGTGTTGGCCCATGATTCGGTAATACCAATTATGTGAGGGTCAATATCTTCTAGTTCTACCATAATGTTTAATTCGTTTTTCTTATTTACTATACTCCTAGCATTTAAACACACGCATCTATAACCTGCTTCAGACATGTTTTTTGGACATTTTGTTATTGGTTTACCTGTACTAGTGGCCTCTTGTCCTGCTTGAGGCATCTCTAATTAAAAAAAAAAACCTGCAGGGTTGACTGAATTACTTTAATTTTGTACTTGAGTAAAATAAAAGTAATTCACCTAAAAACTACTTGAGTAAAAGTAAAATTATGCCACCTGGGCTTCTAGTTTAAATAGTGTTTACTACCAAAAATATTCGTTAAGCTACCCATGTCACTGTCTACTGCTGCTGTGAGTCCATCCGCAAATACTGCTGCCCTCTTTCCACTTAGATAAAGCCCATCCTTCATGTACATATCAGCCCTTCCAACAAAACTTCCTCACAAATCCACAAAACCAACTTCCTCTTCCCTACATAGCTTCTCAACTAGCATGTTAATTGCCATCCCCCAGCAATTTCTATATCTATGACCCCTCCTTCCTATTACTGGTAAAATCCCTGACAGTATTACCTGCTCAACCCGCGTCTGCTTTAGTGTTCTGACCAAATTCCTGTATTTCCTAACTATGACAGTTGTACCCTCCCTCTCTACGGTATTTGTCCCTATGTGTACTAAAACAGATCCACCCTTGCCCGAACCCACGATGTTTTCTACCCTCTCAGTTATCGCCTCTATTTTGGTCCCAGGCAAGCAAACTACCATGTCATCTCCCTTGTTTAAGACTCTGTCGGTCTTCTAAATATTGAGTCCCCCACAAACACCCTCGCTCTCTTTCTCACCCACTCTATCACTGCCTCAGAATAGCTCTTCCGATGGATCCCCTCCATAACATTCTATCCTGCAGCCTTGTCACTTGGTGGCAGACTGTTATCAGGCTCTCTCTCACTCATCAACCTGTCACCTTTCCCTCCCATCTCCTGGCTAACTTGCGCTCCCGTCACCTTCCATCCTGTCTCCCTCACTCCCATCGCCTTAACTATCGTCTCCTCCCCCCCCCCGACTTCTTCGCTACTGTACCCCACTCCCCTTCCTTCGATCTATTTGTCTTCCCTCCCATTTCTTTCCTTCTCGTCTCCTTTCGTCCTGTCTCCCTATGACCTGTCACCTTACCTCTTCTCACCCTCCTCCCAGGCTGAGGTGAGCTCTCCCTAGCATCTCTTTCATCATCTTCCCCCACTTTATCATCTACTGTCCCCCCACCAGAACCACTGACACAACCCACCTGCACCCTTCCTACCACTGCCACAACGAGCAGCCTCAGCTGTTCTAACTCCACCTCAAGTTCCTTCATCCTCGTACATCCCCTACATTCAAAACTAAAACTATCCGTCTGAACCTCAGTCCAGGACTTTTCACACCCGGACTTGACGAAGTCCACCCAGTTGCTACAACTGCTGCATATTAAATGCCTGGTGGCCTTTACCTGCCGTTTGCACGGCACCATCACAAAATTTAGACTTAATCTGATTGCTACATTAGCCTTGTATAAGGCTGTATTTGTGTTCAAAAGAGCACTTTAGGCTAATATACTAACTAGGCTAATATGCTAACAATGTCTTTTCTACTAAGCTCGCACGAGCAAAGAAAAAGCCTGCCACCTAGCGAATATGGAGAACACTGTGTAAACAAAACAACAAAGTCAGTGTAAACCAACTGATGCCAAAATGCTGCTGTTAATTCGTTTTCACCGAAATCGTTTACTACAACTATGTCAGATATTACCTTATGTATGTAATTTATGTAAATGTATCACTTTATCTAATATATATTTAACAATGTATACAATAGTTTGGTACACCAGTTTAATTCACGACCTGTAAACAAACTCCCCCTTATCGCTCGTTGAATTTGAGTTAGGGAAAAATACTGCCCCTGTTAACAAAAACAGTTTCTTAATATATGTCTCTAAGAAGTTTGTGTATATAGTATATGTGTAATAGTAATACTTATTCTAACCAATATTCCACTGTTTCTGACTATTCACTATGCTATCTCAATTTTCGAATGGTAAACAACCCTATTAACGGAGTCCGGAACTAACTTACTCTAAAATCCTGCCTCTGACTAATAATTAACAAAAACTCTTTTCTAATATATGTCTACGTTTATGTATAATATATACGCAATAGTAATACTTATTCTATTCGGTATTCCACTTTTTTCTGTAAATTCTCTACACCAATTTCAAGTCGCTGCTGCACCAAGATTTCCGGAAGTCAAGTCTTATAAATATATAACACCTTTATATATGTGTTGTGTTACCATACTTTTCATTATGAATTGTTCATGAATGTTTGGGTGGTTAGCCTACTTTTTCCATTTATCATGTTTGGCTGGGGGGATCGAGTACCCCAGCCTTTCTGTTTGTGCATGTATGTGTATGGTTATTCCATTTTGTCATTATGCCCCTACTATGGAACTCGTAGACAATGGGTGGAGTGACCCCCACCGATACCATGTGAATTGTAAATTACAGTCAATATTGGTGTAGATAGTACTGATAGCGGGTAGCTGCTAGGCATAATTTAATAATTATTATGTGTAAACACTTTTTTGGGGCCAGCATGCTTGCTGTGATTATGTGATACATCTTGTTTTGATGATGTATGCATGCCTAATTTCCGGCTCATTAATACATTAAATGTCATTCTTTGGCCTATTTCAATCTACACCGGACTTGTGTTGTTATTTTGCATATAGTATGTTTTTTGATGTTTTTTGAAACTTTTGGTAATTGTGATTAATGTCTGCTGGTGTGTAAACTATCAAAGCACGTGACCAGACTTTATTGTTTGCAATAACATGTGGTTTAGCTATGCACAGAAAAGAAGATTATTTACATTACTCTGCGCATTAATGAGAATTTAATTAAATAAGCTTAATTGTCGAAACAGGGCTAGTTGAGCCACCCAAGGCCCAAGGGAGAGGTAGTTGAGCCACCCAAGGCCCAAGGGAGGGGTAGTTGAGCCACCCAAGGCAGGGGTATTTGAGCCACCCAAGGCAGGGGTATTTGAGCCACCCAAGGCCCAAGGGAGGGGTAGTTGAGCCACCCAAGGCAGGGGTATTTGAGCCACCCAAGGCCCAAGGGAGGGGTAGTTGAGCCACCCAAGGGAGGATTAGTTGAGCAGCAGTTAAAGGATGAAATCGAGTGTTCTTTACCCCAAAATACATCAAGAAATTAATTTTTCCGAGCAAACTGGGACATCGGATGAAGCAAAATATTAACAGTTAGTTACACTGGTTGTGATTGGCCTATAAATTTATATTAATTGTGTTGACTTATTCATTAAGCGTGTAGACTTGTCAGAGACGTGTTGTACCCATTGGGTAGATGAGTTGTTATGAAACTTTTATACAAGGCCTACGTAAATTATACAAATAAAGCATTTACGCAACACTGTGGTTCAACAGACCCCACACCAAATGTTAGTTGAGCCAGCTTACCAACCCTATTTGAATCACCTATATAAAATTATCTATGCATAGTAGATATATTATCTTGGTATAAAATGATCTGCTAATAATCATAGTTTATGCGAGTAAAAACAATTTTGACTTATGAATATGATTGCACCCTAGATATCAAGAAGAATAAAAATCACCCCATTTCTGGGTAGCCCATAATATTTGTCAAAATGAATAGTGCACTTTGATTCCAGGATTTTTATTTTTTTTATTTTAGTAGTTACATTGTAATAAACACATTTTGCATTTCGTAAACTGCCTTACTTATCTATCTTTAATTCGAATACGGTATGCTAAAACAGCTCTAATCAATAGGGACACTTACTGTAGCAATAAGTCCTGCACCACCTTGTCATTGAAGAATTTTGTGTGCGTACCCTTCTCTGCTGCCTGCAAAATACATCAGAATGATGGTCAAGACCACAGAAACAATAACTTAAAAATAAGTAAAATAAATATCAGACAACAAACTGGTGATAACAGACAAGTTAGTGTTAAATCTGATATAAAAGTGATATATTGTTTCAATGCTAATATCAAGACTATAATATTACTGCACTTACTAATCACTGTCATAAAACACTCGCCAAGTAAATTAGAACACATTTATGAACTTTCAATCTATAATAGGCATTATTTTTATTTCAGATGTTATTTTAGTATATATATATATATATATATATATATATATATATACATACTCAACTGACCATGACGACAGCGGACAAGCCACTAGTCTGAGTGCTGGGAGACAGCCACGTGCACTATATATATACATACTCAACTGACCATGATGACAGCGGACAAGCCACTAGTCTGAGTGCTGGGAGACAGCCACGTGCACTGTCTGTGAAAGTTTGTTGCGTCTTTGCTAGGGGTAAGTGCCCGTTTCGAACCAAGGACGTTGCGGGAAGGCATGGATTGCAGAGTTGCTTTCCACGTTTATCGTGGTGCAACGGTGGCTTCCATGCAGCGAAATCGGGGATTAGACCAGAAATTCGTAGCTGAGCTACCTCAGATTGAAGTCTTGGGTGCCAGGGGAAACGACATGCCCCTCACATGCTGGAGGTAGGTATGGCTCTGTATGGATATGCTCAGGCATTGATACAACAAGGAGTAAAACAGGTAGTGGTCTGCCAGATAGTGCAGAGACAGGGTTGGCAGCATGTAACCCTAGATGAAGGTACAGTGAAAGTGACTGTCGTTCTGGCAGCATAAGGGATTTTGGAATGTACAAAAGCAGATCTTTAGACATGATGGGGATTCATTAAGTTTGTTATATAGTGTATATGAAACATTCACTACCCACATGGGTTGTTATTCCATGTTGTAAACGGGTTGTGATCCATGCGGTGTAAACAGAGACATTTGTATTCCGTGCGATGTAAGTGGAGATGTGTGGTCATTATGTGTGTACACGGAAAGGTTTGGTGATTCCATGTGGTGGAGACAAGTATCTTGGATGATTCCGTGTGGTGTCAACGGAAAAGTTTGGTGATTCCGTGCAGTGGAAATGGAAAGGTTTGGTGATTCCATGTGGTGGAAATGGAAAGGTTTTGTGATTCCGTGAGGTGGAAATGGAAGGTTTGCTGAATCCGTGTGGTGGAAACGGAAAGGTTTGGTGATTCCGTGTGGTGGAGACAGATATCTTGGATGATTCTGTGTGGTGTCAACAGAGAAGTTTGGTGATTCCATGCAGTGGAAATGGAAAGGTTTGGTGATTCCATGCGGTGGAAACGGAAAGGTTTGGTGATTCCATGTGGTGGAAACGGAAAGGTTTGGTGATTCTGTGCAGTGGAAATGGAAAGGTTTGGTGATTCTGTGCAGTGGAAATGGAAAGGTTTGGTGATTCTGTGCGGTGGAAACAGAAGGTTTGGTGATTCCATGCGGTGGAGACTGATATCTTGGATGGTTCCGTGTGGTGTCAAGTGAGAAGTTTGGTGATTCCGTTTGGTGGAAACGGAAAAAGGTTTGTTTATTCCGCTTGGTGGAAATGGAAAGGTTTGGTGATTCCGTGTGGTGGAAATGGAAAGTTTGGTGATTCCATGTGGTTGAAATGGAAAAAGGTTTGGTGATTCCGTGCGATGGCCAGGCTGTGTAATTGGAAGATAAGTTTTGTTAAACCAGACTGTGTAAATGGAAGATCAGTTTTGTTAAGCCAGGCTGTGTAATTGGAAGATCAGTATTGTTAAGCCAGGCAGTGTAAATGGAAGATCAGTTTTTTTAAGCCAGGCAGTGTAAATGGAAGATCAGTTTGTTAAGCCAGGTAGTGGAAATGGCTCATTTCATGGCAATAGAGGTGACTGACGGAGGTCTGCTTTTACCATTAAGCAATAAATTTATACAACCATTGGAACGTTGTTTGGATATGGGTTGATGTAGGTCCTTGGTTTGTAATGACACAACTGTTCCCGGGTACTGCGGTTAATGATCACTGGGGTTGTACAGTGGGACAAATTTTAAGTTGCAGTAGGCAGACGGCACCAGAGGGCTGCTATGGCTGCATCTGTTGTTCGCCAGGTGGCGTCACTGTCTGCTTCCGCACCGGTGGCTTCATCAAGTCAAGCCTGACAATGCCATGGAAGTGCCCGATATGCTGAAATATATGCAGACCTGGAGGAACCTGGCACAACGTGGAAGCAACTGGCGAGGGTATGACAAGTCATTCCAAGCCATGAGAGGTATGGAGGGTTGGGCTTGGGACAGCATGAATTATGCGATGTGGTTGAACACAGCACAGCAGCCCAGGGTGGATACAATGGTGGTATCTCTCTGTCTTGACAGTGGTGCAGAGGGTGTAGGGGTATCCACCCCGCGCTTAGATGCCAAGATGTGCAAGTATGCAAGTCAACCATTGCTCAGCACAACATGCCTAGACCATGATCACATCACGCCCTCGCCAGTGTCGGGCATGGTCAAAGCGGGTTGTGTTTTTCCAGTCACTGTGTTCCCGCCTTGCCAGTGTCAGTTGCAATGCTTTTGCATTTTGTAGCTCTTTTGCATAATACAGGCCTCGCACCATCTTCTATAATTTCTACAGAATCGGCCATTTCTTATTTTCATAAAAGCAGGAGCTCAGAATTTAAGGACCGGATCAGATATCCGGTTATCTATTACGCTGCCAATACTGGCCCCACTCATCAGGGGCTTACATCACACTATAAATGTGTCATGTTATGTGCCATGATGGTCCTGGCTTTCAGGGCTTACTTGCGCATTGGAGAGATGGTCCCCTGAACCAGTAGAGTAGTACGAGGGTGCATCCTCCTTAAGGATGTGACCCTAAATGGCGACATGATCACAGTTTCCTTTAGACTGTTTAAGTACAGTGGTAGAGGGGGGGGGCTCAGTCATTGCAGGTAAATGACCAGTGTATAATGGGCACATCCATTTGCCCAGCCACATTGGTCAGATAATTTCTTTAGTCTAGGGGTTCAATGCAGGCAACCATATTTGCATATGCCGATGGCACTCCAATGTTGCAGAGGGAGTTCGTGGTAATTCTAAAGCATTGGCTGGAATTCTGTGGGTTGAGTATTCAAGTGCTAAAAGTCACAGTTTCAGAATTGGAGCGGCCACATCAGCTGCATTCAGGGGTGAATTAGATGCACAAATTAGACCAACAGGTAGATGGGTGTCTGGTGCTTTCAGGAAATATATTTGTATATTGTAAAGTTTCACGGGTAAGCTGGGTATTGAGAACTTATAACCCAACTAGCGCAGTCACTAACAGTTAGCACGACCAGCATGGGGCATAGGTGGGGGATATAGCCGATACTCTGATAAGGACGGAGCAGATCGATATCTCATTTGTTATAAATCTACACATCTTAACTGTCGCTTATATGTTGCAGGTGCATTGTGTGGGGATGTAGCCGAGACTCTGGCAGTGGTGGAGTTGTTTGCTATCGTTTTATTTATTGTGAAATGTGCAGGTATTTTGAGTTGAGATGCAGCCTAGGCTCTGACAGGGGTGGAGTCGACAGCTATATCTTAACCAGGGTCTGTAGGTAGTGACATTGTGGTGGGATGTAGCCTAGGCTCTGACAGGNTAAGCCAATGGCTTCCTTGTCCACTTGCCATCTGGGCCTTTGGCTTGGATGGCAAATCTTGTTAAATCTTGTTAAATATCACACAACAACAAACTGGTGATAACAGACAAGTTAGTGTTAAGCCTGATATAATAGTGATATATTGTTTCAATACTAATATCAAGACTATAATATAACTGCACTTATTAATCACTGTCATAAAACATTCGCCAGCCAATAAAATAAATAGAACACTTGGTAAATTTTATAAATGATATCTAGAATTTCTCAAAGTAAATTAGGACACATTTATGAACTTTCAATCTATAATAGGCATTATTTTTTATTTCAGCTGTTATTTTAGTATATATATATATATATATATATATATATACATATATATATATACTCAACTGATCATGGCGGCAGCGGATAAGCCACTATTCCGAGTGCTGGGAGACAGCCACGTGCCACTGGCTGGGAAAGTCTGTCGCATCTTTGCTAGGGGTAAGTGCCCATTTCGTACCAAGGTCGTTGCGGGAAGGCATGGATTGCAGAGTTGCTTTCCACAGGTAACGTCGTGCAATGGTGGCTTCCATGCAGCGAAATTGGGGATTAGACCAGAAATTCATAGCTTAGCTACCTCAGGTTGTAGTTTTGAGTGCCGGTGAAAACGACATCTACTTGGTGGGGCTAGGTACCCCACACACGGTTGAGGTAGGTATGGCGGGGCCAGGTGCCCCTCACACGCTGGAGGTAGGTATGGCGGGGCCAGGTGCCCCTCACACGCTTGAGGTAGGTATGGCGGGGCCAGGTGCCCCTCACACGATGGAGGTAGGTATGGCAGGGCCAGGTGCCCCTCACATGCTGGAGGTAGGTATGGCGGGGCCAGGTGCCCCTCACACGCTGGAGGTAGGTATGGCGGGGCCAGGTGCCCCTCACACGCTTGAGGTAGGTATGGCGGGGCCAGGTGCCCCTCACACGATGGAGGTAGGTATGGCAGGGCCAGGTGCCCCTCACATGCTGGAGGTAGGTATGGAGGGGCCAGGTGCCCCTCACACATTGGAGGTAGGTATGATGGGGCCAGGTGCCCCTCACATGCTGGAGGTAGGTATGGCAGGGCCAGGTGCCCCTCACACGCTGGAGGTAGGTATGGCAGGGCCAGGCGCCCCTCACACACTGGAAGTAGGTATGGCGGGGCCAGGCACCCCTCACACACTGGAGGTAGGTAAGTGGAGATGTGTGGTCATTCCATGTGTAAAAGGAGATGTGTTGTCATTCCATGTGTATAAACGGAAAGGTTTGGTTATTCCATGTGGTGGAAACGGAAAGGTTTGGTGATTCCATGTGGTGTAAATGGAAAGGTTTGGTGACTCCATGCGGTGGAGACAAATATCTTGGATGATTCTGTGTGGTGTCAACGGAGAAGTTTGGTGATTCCTTGCAGTGGAAACGGAAAGGTTTGGTGATTCCGTGCGGTGGAAACGGAAGGTTTGCTGATTCCATGCGGCATAAACGGAAATGTTTGGTGATTCCGTGCAGTGGTGACAGATATCTTGGATGATTCAGTTCGGTGGAAACGG
Organism: Lamellibrachia luymesi; assembly: GCA_009193005.1. Classification (NCBI taxonomy): domain Eukaryota; kingdom Metazoa; phylum Annelida; class Polychaeta; order Sabellida; family Siboglinidae; genus Lamellibrachia; species Lamellibrachia luymesi. Next base: position 17,171 of record SDWI01002356.1, read on the forward strand.
AAACGGTTTGGTGATTCCATGTGGTTGAAATGGAAAAAGGTTTGGTGATTCCGTGCGGTGGCCAGGCTGTGTAATTGGAAGATAAGTTTTGTTAAACCAGGCTGTGTAAATGGTGGATAAGTTTTGTTAAGCCAGGCTGTGTAAATGGTGGATAAGTTTTGTTAAGCCAGGCTGTGTAAATGGTGGATAAGTTTTGTTAAGCCAGTCTGTGTAAATGGTGGATAAGCTTTAAGTCAGTCTGTGTAAATGGTGGATAAGTTTTGTTAAGCCAGGCTGTGTAAATGGTGGATAAGTTTTGTTAAGCCAGGCTGTGTAAATGAAAGATAAGTTTGTTAAGCCAGGCAGCGTAATTGAAAGATACGTTTTGTTAAGCCAGGCAGTGGATATGGCTCATTTCATGGCAATAAAGGTAACTGACGGAGGTCTGCTTTTACCATTAAGCAATAAATTGATACAACCATTATGGATGGAACGTTATGTTTGGATATGGGTTGCCGTTGGTCCATGGTTTGTAATGACACAACTGTTCCCAGGTACTGCGGTTAATGATCACTGGGGTTGTACAGTGGGACAAATGTTAAGTTGCAGTAGGCAGACGGCACCAGAGGGCTGCTATGGCTGCATCTGTTGTTCACCAGGTGACATCATTGTTTGCTTCCGCACCGGTGGCTTCGTCAGGTCAAGCCTCACAATGTCATGGAAGTGCCCAATATGCTGAAAAATATGCAGACCGGGAGGAACCTGGCACAGCATGGAAGTAACTGGCGAGGGTATGACGAGTCATTCCAAGCCATGAGAGGTATGGAGGGTTGGGCTTGGGACAGCATGAATTATGCGATGTGGTTGAACACAGCACAGCAGCCCAGGGTGGATACAATGGTGGTATCTCTCTGTCTTGACAGTGGTGCAGAGGATGTAGGGGTATCCACCCCGCGCTTAGATGCCAAAATGTGCAAGTATGCAAGTCAACAACCATTGCTCAGTACAACATGCCTAGACCATGATCACGTCTCAACATGCCTAGACCATGATCACATCACAACATGCCTAGACCATGATCACATCACAACATGCCTAGACCATGATCACATCACAACATGCCTAGACCATGATCATGTCACAACATGCCTAGACTATGATCACATCACAACATGCCTAGACTATGATCACATCACAACATACCTAGACCATGATCACGTCACAACATGCCTAGACTATGATCACATCACAACATGCCTAGACCATGATCACGTCACAACATGCATAGACCATGATCACGTCACAACATGCCTAGACCATGATCACATCACAACATGCCTAGACCATGATCACGTCACAACATGCCTAGACCATGATCACATCACAACATGCCTAGATCATGATCACATCACAACATGCCTAGACCATGATCACGTCACGCCCTCGCCAGTGTCGGGCATGGTCAAAGTGGGATGTGTTTTTCCAGTCACTGTGTTCCCGCCTTGTCAGTGTCAGTTGCAATGCTTTTGCATTTTGAAGCTCATTTGCATAATACAGGCCTCGCACCATCTTCTATAATTTCTACAGAATCGGCCATTTCTTATTTTCATGAAAGCAGGAGCTCAGAATTTAAGGATAGGATCAGATATCCGGTTATCTATTACGCTGCCAATACTGACCCCACTCATCAGGGGCTTACATCACACTATAAATGTGTCATGTTATGTGCCATGATGGTCCTGGCTTTCAGGCCTTACTTGCGCATTGGTGAGTAGTACGAGGGTGCATCCTCCTTAAGGATGTGACCCTAAATGGTGACATGATCACAGTTTCCTTTAGACAGTTTAAGTACAGTGGTAGACGGGGGGGGGCCTCAGTCATTGCAGGTAAATGACCAGTGAATAATGGGCACATCCATTTGCCCAGCCACATTGGTCAGATAATTTCTTTAGTCTAGGGGTTCAATGCAAGCAACCATATTTGCGTACGCCAATGGCACTCCAATGTTGCAGAGGGAGTTTGTGGTAATTCTAAAGCGTTGGCCGAAATTCTGTGGGTTGAGTATTCAAGTGCTAAAAGTCACAGTTTCAGAATTGGAGCGGCCACATCAGCTGCATTCAGGGGTGAATTAGATGCACAAATTAGACCAACAGGTAGATGGGTGTCTGGTGCTTTCAGGAAATATTTTTGTATATTGTAAAGTTTCACGGGCAAGCTGGGTATTGAGAACTTGTAACCCAACTAGCGCAGTCACTAACAGTTAGCACGACCAGCATGGAGCATAGGTGGGGGATATAGCCAATACTCTGATAAGGACGGAGCAGATCGATATCTCATTTGTTATAAATCTACACATCTTAACTGTCGCTTATATGTTGCAGGTGCATAGTGTGGGGATGTAGCCGAGACTCTGGCAGTGGTGGAGTTGTTTGCTATTGTTTTATTTATTGTGAAATGTGCAGGTAGTTTGAGTTGAGATGCAGCCTAGGCTCTGACAGGGGTGGAGTCGACAGCTATATCTTAACCAGGGTCTGTAGGTAGTGACATTGTGGTGGGATGTAGCCTAGGCTCTGACAGGGGTGGAGTCGACAGCTATATCTTAACCAGGGTCTGTAGGTATTGACATTGCAGTGGGATGTAGCCTAGGCTCTGACAGGGTTGGAGTCGACAGCTATATCTTAACCAGGGTCTGTAGGTAGCGACATTGCAGTGGGATGTAGTCTAGGCTCTGACAGGGGTTGAGTCGACAGCTATATCTTAACCAGGGTCTGTAGGTAGTGACATTGCGGTGGGATGTAGCCTAGGCTCTGACAGGGGTGGAGTCGACAGCTATATCTTAACCAGGGTCTGTAGGTAGTGACATTGCGGTGGGACGTAGCCTAGGCTCTGACAGGGCTGGAGTCGACAGCTTCATTATAACTAGCATTTGTACTGATAGGCAGATTTTTTTTTGGTTTTTTGGGTGGGGGTTGGTCACAGTGGATTTTGGGTGACCTAGTGGCGGAGAGACCCCACATATACAGGGTGAATGGTAAATGCTAGTCAGTAGTGATAAAGTTAGTATTTGCATTGTTATTAATGTTTGGTATTCTGGCATAATATGTATGTGAATTGTAGATATTACTCGTACACAACATTTGCGGGCCGGCATGCTTGCTGTGAAGATGTATGTATGTTGTTTTGATGGTGGATGCTGGCATAATTGCTATAGCTCATGATTACTGAATTAAATATAATTGATTTGGCCTATTTCACTCTTACACTGGATTTGCATTGTTATTCTGCATAAATATATATATATATATATATATATATACTTATTGCCTAGAGAAAAAAATTTTGTTGTACACTTATAAAAACAGATTCCTTGAAATTTATCCAAGAACTAATTTTTGTTCTGCTGCTATGGACCGTAAAAGGTACCCCCTATAAACGGGCCTCTCTGGATACATGTTTTGGTCAACTTGCCGATCATAGCATTCCTAGTGCCGCCTAATGAGCTCCGGCATTGCTACCTGTTATATATATATATATATATATATATATATATATATAATTTTGACCCCTCATATTAGGTTCTGGACTGGTAAGGTTCTCAAGTCAGCAATGGTACAAAATGGCACATGCACGCACGCACGCATGCACGCACGCACACACCATAATAATAATATATTTTATTTGGTATAGTGCCAGATCCAAAAATGTCCATGGTGCTTCACAACATATTAAAATATATCAAATAGAATAGAATTGCAAAAATGAACAAATAAATACATTAAAATACTACTAGTAATAAGAATTGTTTAAAATAAATGTAGCTCAATAAAATAGTGTAGAATTGCTAAATAAAGAAATTACTAAATAAATATATTAAAATGCTGCTAGTAATAAGAATTATTATAAAATAAATATAGCACAATAATTATATACCATTGACTTGAGAACTTTACCAGTCCAGAACCTAATGTCAGGGGTCAAAATTAACTTTTGAGACTTGGTAGCAAATTGTGTTCACCACATTTGAAACTTGGTAGAAGGTATATATATATATATATATAAATATATTTATATATATATATATATATATACCGTATTCAACCTAATAAGAGTATAGTATGCTTGAACAAAAAAATTTTAAATGTCAAGGAATCTGTTCTTATAAGCATACACCAAAATATATACATATATTCATATACCAACATACCTTTGCCTTGATCTTGCTTATAACTTCCTGGATACAGGTATTTGGTTCTGACTTGATCATAGGTGGTGTTGCTGTGGCATTCCCGTGCATGGGATTGGTATCGGAATTTCCACTCTGTTCCACTGAAGACGTGCTAGGGACAGGACGTGATACTGCGACAGGAGGCAACTGGCTGGATCTAAATTAAAATTGGAAAAAAAAATCATTTAAAATGACAGTTTGCCATAAACGTACAGTACATGCTTATAGCAATAAAAGCAATTTATTATGACACCCAACTTTTCAAATCAAAGAGTAGGAATATAATAACTAAAGCAGTAGAGTGCCCAGTTAATCCACTATCGCTCATAGATCTGGAGAAACATCTTTGTTGGCTCTATTGGGATATAAATGCATGAGAATATGTATAAAAAAAAAAACAGGACTGACCTCTTTAACAAATGTTTATTAAGACACCCATTTTCTAAAAAAACACTGATTCCAGAGCTTAAACAACACACAACGCAAATAGACCATCTTAATAATGTCAAGCTTATACCATTATGCATATCTGATTAATGTAATTCTTGTCACAATGTCTAAGAGAAATAAAAATGTGTTTATTATACCAGTCTCAAAATGTATGTTATGAAACATGCTTGGAAAAAGTGTTGTATGACACACACAAGTATTAATTAATTTTCCCCAATGCCATTATACTTTCTTGCATGAATCATATGATTCTAGCTGTTAATTGCCCAAGTTTTATCTACATAGGTATGTGGATGTTGTAATAAACATGGCTTTAAATGTACAAAAAATGGCATATCTTTTAGGGTGTCCACTACAGATAAACCAACCAAAAGATGGTATTAATAATATTTTAGATCTAGACGCTTTCCAGAAATCATAACGAAAAAAAGGTAAACAAAATGATGAGTTAGTTTTTTGGTATTTGGTATTTTGAAATTCTTGCCCTTAATCACTAAAAGAATGCTATCTGCCCATTCATACACCTTATTTCAAAGCGGCAAGGTGACTTGAATGCTTTACTGGTGCCTGGAAGACTGGGTGACGATGGTCTCTTCTTTGCCTTCTTCTTCTCCTGCAATGTCAATGAAAACGATCACTGCTTTGTTCTCTGTGAAAACAATAATTTTTAAGAATAATAAACAAATGTTTTGGTCAACATTGCTGAAGAACCCATTATGAAGTAGTCACTGCCAAACTGTCATTTAACTAAGACAGTGTTTCCATGAAAACCACAAGAATGTTTTCTAAGTTACTCAGGCAGCATATTAAATGGACCTATATACAAAAGAAAGAAATGCATTCAGTAATGTTAGTATTTGCGTGCATCAAATTATGTTAATTCAGGTCAATATTTTATATTGAATGCCATATTATGATGATTCCATGGTTTATTATTTAATTATTATGAATCAACACTTCTCTTCTAGTATCATAGTTCATTATGCATTTTGAAACACAACTTAGATGTTAATGCATGAACTGTTGATAACGTTATTCGATGTAACATTTGAAAGTGAAGCAAATAATGCTTGCATCTATGGACATTAGAATGCTATAAATAACTTAGGCACACGTACAGCTGTTAGGACCATGTCTATTGCCACTTGCTCTGTGAGTTGCAGTTCTGTCATCTTTTGCATCTCCGTGCTCAGTACATTGTCGCTGATGCCACTGACAAGACGATCTCTTACCTGATTGCTGACATCCACAAAGTCACACTTAGTCGCTATCTTCCTTATTGTACTGATATAATGTTGGGCTGTCTCTCCATCTTCCTGTTTTCGGGTATAGAATAGGAATCGCATTCGTATAACATATTTTATGGAAAAATGTCCATCCAAAGCTTCTCTGACACATTGGTACTGCTGTCGCTGGTTGTCTGATAATTTCAGTGATTTGATGATGTCCTCTGCATCACCTCCCATGGTACGGAGCAATGATGTTATCTGTACTTCATCTGGTTCAGCATCCAGTTTTTCATTTCTGTACAGCTCCCACTGTTCCACCCATTCAGGCCATGTGTCGGGGTTCCCAAAATCGAATGCACTCGGTCGCTGAACTGCCATCTTCCCAATGTCAATCCTGAAATACAAAAATTATGACTTGAACAAAACAAATATCAAAATACACAAATACAACATCAATCTAAAAATGAGACCACCCTATTTATCTCTACAATACAGTTGAATATAAACATTTGATCACCTCTACAATAGATTGACCTCTACAATACGACATCCATGTAAACATTTGATCACCCTATTTACCTCTAGAATACCAGTTGAAAATAAACTTTTATCATCCTATTTACCTCTACAATATCACATCCATGTAAAAACTTGACCACCCTACTTACCTCTACAATACCACAGAAATATAAAAACTTTGCCACCCTATAAGTATACAGAGACTACAGAAGATGTTGTGAAGACGTCATATATTTGTCATCAAACATGACTCAGTCAGTGCATGAAATATTTTGTGAAATTTCAATGGGGTGCATAGAAGAGTTCAATTAATTGAAATAACATATTTTTATGAATCATAACATGTTTTATTATTATTTATATATCAGTTTATACGATGCAATTCAAATGAACTTTAAACTTAGCTGATATTGACACAACTGTCAGACTAATAAGTTAAATCTGGCAAAACAAGTATAGTGAAGTATCTCGATAATCATGCTGATTGGCTGCTGGCGCTTCACGGGAACGCCTACACAAAATGGAGTGGCAACAGTGGGTAACAACGAGACCACGCCTCTGAAGCCAGGTTCTCTTGTTGGCGAATTCACGAAGGCGAGCGAGAGTCAGATGAGCGAGTCTAGCACACTAATTTAATTGTAACAATCAGGTTTCGCTAGTTGCATGAGGCCAGTAAATTGTCAATGATATGTTAATTGACTCTTGACATGACCATGCTTCCAAAGTTGCAAATCAGGTCTGGGGCCAGTAAAGGGCCAATGATATCTTCATTGACATAGCCTCTTGACATGGCCCAATGTGCAAATTCTCATTGGGCCAATAAAAACAACCAGTCATACATGCCCAATGAAAAAGGCACATTCAACTGGTGTTTCACTGGCACAATTACATATCAGGTGTTGTTATCCGGGGCAAGTAGAGGTTGAATTATATTGTCAATTGCTCTTTACACTGTGTGTAGGGCCCATACAGAGGGGTGTGTGGCAGGGGTCTCAACCTCCCATCTCCCACCTGGTTTTGGGTCCAACCTCTCACCTAACTCCCACTAATTGTGAAAGTCCATTTCCCATCTCCCACCTATTTTGGAGGCCGACTCCCCCCTCCCACTTACTGTCACACGCCCCTCTGTATATTCTCACTTCTATGACACTGACACTGCCACTGGCACTGCCACTGGGCTCATCAAAAACAAATCTACTAATTGAGAGGGTCTTGTAATTCCGATTTTACCACATTTTAGCCATGAAGGTCCTGGACTATAAGCCATAACACCCTGATACGTAAAAAAAAACCACAGACTAAAGCATTAGCCAAATAATTACCTTTTTAAAGTACACTTATCTGAAACCTTCGGAAAGACAAACTGAAAGTAGCTTGTTCTCTCGCACTGCTCAGTGGCGCTCTCTCGCGTGTCACTGAGCCAAATAAATAACCAATCACCACTCCTCAAATCACGTGATATACATAGCGCCGAATGTACAGGAAGATAAACACAACCATGTGTAGAGCTCAAGTACGACTCTATAGTCATGCCTTTGACAAGAATTGAGACTTGACTTGAAACTCGAGCATTTCGGACTTAACAGCCAAAGACTTGAACATTAAATCCGACATTGAGATTTGAGCAAGGACTTAAACTAATGTATTGTGTGTGCACGTGCGTGCGTGAATGCACGCGTGCGTTCTTACGTGCGTGCGCATGTGCATCATTGAGATTTGAACGAAGCTATGTCGTTACACCAAACCCAAATTTTGATCGATGCCGGTGTGCCGACAGCAAGACAGTAGCTAGTCTGGGGTCAATTACATTGTAATAGTAATGAGTACATTTTTCAAGTAATAGTAATATATGGAACAGAATACAATGTAATAGTAATATAAGGCAATGTAATAGTAATTGAGCTGTTATATTTCTATTACAATTTGGATTAATGCTGGCTTATTTTGTGTTAGCCCCAATAGCCAACAAAGACAATGGGTAAGACAACCAAGGCTGTGAAGCCGTGTACAGTTTACATAAATGTCACATTGTAATTTTGGGTGACCTGGTGGCGGAGTGACCCCCACCCACATGGTAAAATGAACAGATTATAGCTTGTAGTGAAGCCGTGCAGGCTGCATAAAGTTTGGCAGCCGTGTTCGTATCTAATATCGATATGAATGATGAAATGAGTATGTTTACCATTAAACACGTTTATTGTGACATTATTTTATACATATCATATCATACATACTTTGTGTTTATAAAGCCGTAATAATTTAGGCCAGTTAAGTAAACGATTACCGAAAGGTCTAAGTTTAATCAGCGACAACAACAGACCGGTGAATCTGTAGACACGTTCGTCACGGACCTGTACAAGCTAGTCGAACATTGTGAGTACGGGGCGCTGAAGGATGACATGATACGCGATAGAATTGTTGTTGGCTTGCGTGACGAACAGTTATCTGAGAAGCTACAACTAGACGCAAAGCTTACTCTGAAGAGAGCGGTTGATCACGCACGCCAAAACGAAGCCGTACGAAAACAACAAACTGTAGTGTGAAGTAGTCCGCAAGAGGGCGCGATCGCAAGATGGCGCCACGAACGTCGACGCTATGCAATCCAAGCCGTATCCTGGTCCGTTTGAGGGGTAAGACCACAGTTGACCTTCCTGTTTATTGTTTCACACGAATGTAGGGCGTATTAAATTGCGATATGTGAATTTAAAGAATTCATATGATGTGACATAAGTGCAATTGAGCAGGCATATTCACAGGTTTGTTTGTAGAAGCTATTGGCTGTGAA
>SDWI01002357.1:9496-19662 GCA_009193005.1 Lamellibrachia luymesi
TTTAAGTAGTAATCTTTGATGTGGCACTTTGTCAAAAGCTTTCTGAAAATCTAAGTAGATAATATCTACTGGCGATCCCACGTCTATCCACTTAGTGATTTCTTCCAAAAAACATAACATATTTGTTAAGCATGACCTCGCTTTAAGGAATCCATGTTGAGATGAATTTAATAATTTATGCTTAACGAGGAAGTCCACCATATGGTCTTTAATTAACCTTTCTAATAATTTACAAATCACTGACGTTAAACTCACTGGTCTGTAATTCTCTGACTTATTTCTCGAACCCTTTTTAAATAATGGAACGGCTTTGGACAATGTTTATATCAGTTCATTCTGTGGAAAAACTTAAACGACTTCGCAGCTATCTAATGATGCAGCATAACATTTTGCACTGTCCATGGGCAACGAGTTTATCTCAGCGTATAACTTAGGAAGCAACTATTTATGTGAGCTAGAAAGAATGTTTGTATGCTATACTATGTTGTAGGCCATTGTGCAGTCGTCGACCACCACGTACGTGACATCATGTCGGCCTTTGACAAAGTGAGAAGAAAGCGGAAGTATTAGAGCATATTGATCGCCATACTCAGATAATTCCACGCCAAAAGATGTGAGATAACTGTGTATTGTCTTTGCGAACTGCACGGATGAATGGCTGGTTTGCATTCCGTCGTGAATTGTACTGCTCGCGAATCAGAAGTAATCACAGGATCTAAAAATGTGAGATTAGAGTCCCTTAGTATGGAAACGTGGAAAAATATTAGCCCGGTAAAAGGGGTACCTTCCATGACGCCAAAGACCTTTGCTGTGTCAAATGGTTGAAGGTTTGATTTTTTATGACGTTGATTTTCACATTATTAAACACATTTATGACACATTATTCCTTTCCATACTACAACATTTATTTTGTTGTCACAATACAACATTATACGGTGAAGATGTTAAAAAACATGATCACGTATGTCAAACATGAAGCGGTCGCTTCAAATCTCTTCATTATTTATTAATTATTGTGCATGAATATGGAGTTCTGTTTCCATTCAACAACATGACTTACGTTCGTTTTGATCGTGTCATATCGACTTGCGTCGAAAATGGAGCGATACACGCTTCATCGGCATTTCGAATGTAGACCTTTTAACTCGTTTCCTTTTATCGTTGTTACGTTGGATTGAACGAATAGCTCGTTCACCGGTTGAAATCGATCAAATAATGGACTATTTTACAACCTCTGTATTCCAGCAAATCGCGGAAAAATACTGTGTGCATTTGTTACTCGCCGACGAAATATGTTACGAAGGACAGCGTGTTTGGAAATCGTTCTATAATGTAAGATTTTGCAACATAGTGATGGTTTCAACGATTTAAAACAACGTATTGTAGAAGGGTGTATGCTATGAAGCAATTCCAAAAAAGATTCCAATTCCGATCGGCTCTTAAAAATACATTCCGAAATAGAATTGACCCCATATTTATGACAGCTGTTGTTTGCTGTTACAATTAGCAATTCGAAAGCACATAATAATTATGTCTACTGCTGAATACTGGTTACTAGAGGAATTAATCTACATTGAATGTATTCCACTGGTTCAGGAATGTACACATTGTCAAACAAAATCATATTTTTTTGTATCAGAACATAGTGAATATCTTTATTTTGATAATGTTTGTTTTATTATCAAAACATAATATTTAATGAGTGTTTTGAAAAAAAATTCAACTTGGTGATTAATGCTCTCCTTGTGCTCTTTTTAATGTCTGCTTGATACTAGGAATTGGGCAAACCAGAATGATGTAATAGTCTACATTGCATTCCATGGGTTCATTGATATACACATTGTTAAATAAAATGTCTCATGTATCGGAATAAGGTGAATATATGTCTTTATTTTGTTCAAAACGTATTTAATGACCATGTTAATTGACTGTTTCGACGAAAAAAGTGTAACACCGGTGAGTTCCGCTTTTCTAGTACACGATTTACGCTACAGACCCACGTGTACACGCCGACATACATAGCATTGACGAAGGGGGACTAAAATTTGCATAGTAACACCTGTAAACAATTTAAGTTGGTTATCAGAAAATAGTAACGATCTAATGTTTACACAACGTTGAAAGCCAATCAGTTTGCTACATTGTTGCAACGTTGAAACCTGACGTTGATCCAACTTTTAAATCCAACTACTTTTCAACATTGCAACAACGTGGAAACCCGACATCGATACATCGTTGAAACCTGACGTAGATACAACTTTCAAATCCAACTAGTTTTCAACATTGGTACAACGTGGAAACCCGACGTCGATACATCGTTGAAACCTGACGTAGATACAACTTTCAAATCCATCTAGTTTCCGACATTGCTACACCGTGGTACCTGACGTTGAAACAACGTATTTTCAACGTCATTTTTACTGCTCGGATACCTATTAATTTACTTGAATGTGGAATAGGTTTCATGGTGGGAAATCTTTGTTATCTAGCATTTTGAAATGAAAATACATGTCCAATGTAACCACTAACTAGAGATTGTTTCCCGCAGAACTAAATTACTCCAGCCGGTTATTTCATCATTCAAGCTCTCTGCATATTATATTGTTTTGTCTCAGAATGTGAATTGTTTTGTGTTTTAATGTGTGTTTGTAATTAAGATTGACCATGTCTACCCGGATGGTGACAGTGCTATCGTGAAGAACGGAGCTGAAAGGGCTGTCAGATCTGGTGCTGCAGTCACTGCCAATGCCAATGACTTGTTTGAGTTCTGCAACACCAGCCATCTCAACAAGCAGCCTGGAAAGGTTGGATGCAGGCACATAATTTTCTTCATGCCAAGCACTGACATTCCAAGAATCAGAGACTACTCTGTTAAAACTCTCAAGGGCAAACGGTGCCTCCACTCAGTGAAAAGTGTTGAAACAGAAGTTCCCCGGACATCGACGAACGGTACCTTTCTATGGGAAAGTAATTGCTGTAGATGTTAACCAGTCTCTGATACAGCTGCACTACCTGCAGAAAAGGCCACATATAGACGTCTGTGCCTGGTCTGACCACCAGACACAGCCTGGGTATTGGTGCAGCAGATGGTGAAGAAAGTGGCACCACCTTTTCTGGCACCTGGTCGTGGAGTGGCTTTTCTCTTTGACTGACACATTTTACTACAAATGCTTGAGAGTTGTTTGACTGCAAATGAACACGCCGTTACGCCCTTCCCCTCAAATGCAAAATAGTTAAAAGTGAGATGGAAAGAAGTTGAATGCTTTGTAGCTTTGTGAACTTACCATTATTTACACTAGCAACAAACTGTCTCCTTCTTAAATTAATTTATGGCATGTAAATGATCAGTTCAATATTTCCTTATTTCCGCGTTACATTGGACATATAATAAAATAAATAAGTTTTTCTAAATTGTTTTCATCCAAATGATTTGTTAAGCTCTCCATTATGCTATATTCTACTCTGTTAGTGTAATAATCACGGATAATTAAATATTTTCAAAGTGTGTATTGCTTAAATAGAAGTTGCAATGAGCATCGTTTGATCTCTGAGATGTGACCATATATAAACATCATATTTTCTCAAAAGGTAGGCCATGGTTAGTTACACTTTATGTCTTAGTTTTTATTTTTTTAAAGTTTTAGCAGAAAATAAAAACAGTTTGTCAATTACTGAATTTGTGATATTGCATTTTTCATCCTGCTTGGTTTCCGTGTTACGTAATTTTAAGACCACTCCACATACATAAAATGCAAAAAAATATCTTGATTACACCATAACATAATGCCTTTGGTTTATATATTTTTTAAATACCAAAAAGTAAGGTTTTTAAACTTATCGAATTTTTGGGACTCATGTCACACTTTGGCTCCCAGCTTTGGAGAACGGCCGAAATGTGTTCTTATCTCTTATATCAATTAGACGTATTTGCCATAGACATTGGTTATTGCATAAATAATAGGAACCCGAAAGAAACGTAAGTCACGTCGGCTCATCCACAGTTACATAGAGTTACCCCTAGACTAAAGAACATTAATCTTTTTCGTTCATACCAGTAAAATCGTGACAACAGGTTGTCAATTCAAAATCGTCTTTAATCCGCGAGCAGGATCACATTCCAGTATATAGCTTACGCCAGATTAAGTGTTGTAGAGCCAATTGCTGTCGTTCCATGTTTCGGGTGGTCTAACTGGCGTTGTGAAGCCTATCCATCACATGTTTCGGGTGGCCTAACTAATTCATCACATGGATGAGACGGAAATGGACTCTTGTCTTGCAGTGTTCACCCATGGTCGTTCGTGGCCTCCAGTGGCTGCTATGTCAAGGATAGCACTGGTAAAACTTGTTTTGGGATTTCATTTTGAATGGGTGATTGGGTAGGTGAATGAATGTGTGATTGAATGGGTGAGTGAATTAGAGTGAATGAATGATTGAATGGGTGAGTGAAAAAGTGTGTGCTCTGAGAGGAAATATGTAAAATATGTGTCGGGGGGGATTATGTTTTGAACCAGGGCGCCGACAACCCTCTCTACGCTACCGCTGCTTACATACGAGCTCCGTTGATTAGTTAATATTTCTGCATTTTCTTCCCCAGCCTATTATTCTAGTAACACATTGATTACCATATTGGGATACTTAAATGTAATTTATGTGTTAATGCAATGTAGACCCAATCTTAAATTGTAATTCTACATATAGGATATCCCGCCAAAATTTCCATTCTTCTTCCGGTTAGGTGCACAATGTAAACAACACAGGTAAGGCTAGATGAACTTAATATGTAATGTAATGATAATGTAGGTAGGGCTGCACTCCCAACTTGATTCATCTGTACAATAACATGTTAATTTCAACCGAGGTTTTTTTGGTACCCAGAGTCGCCCTTGGACTTAATTTATTTACGTGTCCTTATTGTTACATTCATGTGTTTAACAGAAATAGCAAATCATTCACGGCTGAACTATTATTACACCCAAGGGGCTTGTAACGGTATGAAACCTAAATTGGAGCACGCAGACTGAGGCGTGATACTTGGCATTAGCGCTATGAATGACCATGGCCATGTTTTAAGAATATATTAAAAAGAAGTAGATGAATTCATTCCTCATCGACTAGTGAGTAATATTAACAGACGCAAGCGATTCCTTTTCTACCCCTAGACAAGGAATTGCTAAAGAAAATTAAGGAGAAGCACACTTTATGGAGGGAAAAGAAGAGAAATACTATACTGAATATCGTAGGGCTAGAAATCAAGCCCGTAAACTGACGAGGAGGATACAAAAGGAATTTGAGATGAAACTAGCAACAGAGGCTAAGTCGAACACTAATGCAGATTAGAAATATATGAACTCTAAAACCAAGAATAGGGAAGGTGTTTCAGACTTGAATATAGATTCTAATGATCCTACTTCTAGACTTTCAGATTATGTTAGGGAAAAGGCAGATGACTTAAAACACTTTTTTTCAAGTGTGTTTACTGTACAGCCAGATGGTGACAACCCTCATATTCCAACAGTGGAGTTAAGACATCGAAAAATTGCCTATTGATGAGGAATTGGTTAAGAAAAAACTTGATAATCTTAATAGGGGTAAATCAGTAGGAGCATGTTAAATAAATTATCTAATCATTTATGTATACGAATCGATAGACTATTTAATATTTCACTTGCTGTGAGTGAACTACCAAAGAAATAGATACAGGAAATTATAACTGCTAGATTTAAGAAAGGTAGTCGAACAAATGCAGTGAATTATAGACAAGTATGTCTAAAAAGTATATTGTACAAATGTATGGAACACTGTGTGAAATATCATATCGTTAGTCACATGACGAGAAATGAACTTTTCTGTACGCAACAGGTTGGGTTCATTAAAGGTATACCGTACTCTAACTGTTAAATGTTATGGACTCTTGGACCATAGCTTTCGATAGAGGATAGTCTATAGATATAGTGTATCTAGACTTCATGAAAACATTCCATGCCGTCCCTCTTAAAAGATTGGTAGGCAAACTTGAATCATATGGAATAGATTACTACACACTAAGATGGACCAGGGCGTTCTTGTTGTACGGACCGTGTATAACAGGTTAGTGTAAATGGTATAAACTTTGAGTCGACAAATGTTACCAGTGGCATTCCGCAGGGTAGTATCTTACGATCACTCTTATTTTCTTTGTACATAAAAATTAATGATCTTCCGAAGAGTATAGTGTCAGATGTATATACGTTTTCGGACGATACCAAGGTGTTTAGAGCGATTAATAGTCTAGATGACCAGCATATACTACATGATGATTTAGATGTCAATGGCTTCTAACATTTCACCCAGAAAAATGCAAGTTGATGCACTTAGGGAAACAAGTAGAGCACGGGTACGATTATAATCTGAACATGGATAATACTGCCAATACATTAGGAAATATAGAATAAGAACAACTATTGGGTTATTATTGATTAAAAGCTCGAATTCAATAAACACATCAACCTAAAAATAACCAAAGCAAGCAGTATTATGGCAGTCATTTGAAAGTATTGCACAGCCCTAAATCAAAATAGTGTTGTGACACTACGTAAAGCTTTAGTTAGGAGTCATTTAGATTATGCAACATCTATGTGATCTTCTTGTAAGCATAACTCTAAAGATGTTATAGAAAATGTGCAGATATGTGCAACAAAGCAGCTTCCTTGGATGGAGGATATTCTACACCAGAAGAGACTTGAGAGAATGTAACTTTCCACACTTGCATATAGGCGAACACGTGGTGATATGATAGAGGTTTATAAACTGCTTCAAGGGAAGTGTGACAGTGATGTGTCTAGCATTGTTAAGCTGCACAAAGACAGTGATACAAAGGAAGGAACAAGGGGTTATAGTTTAAACTGTTTATAAAACATGCTCGCATAAATGTTAGGAAAGAACACTTCTCAATTAGAGTTACACAATTATAGAATGATTTACCGGAAGTAGTTGTAACTGCCCTAAGTTTCAACTCGTTTAAAAACCGCCTAGATAAACATTGGAGTACTGAAGAATTTTTCAACAACTACAAAGCGTCCTTGCCAGGAAGTGGTAAAACATTTCAAGGGAAAGTTGAAAGTTCTGATCACCTAGGCCACCGCCTAGGGTAAGGAAGAACTTAGGTAACCCCAAGTAAGTAATACGACAAATATGACGTCATTGATGTGTGTCACAAATATGACCACAACGACTTGTACATTCCAAGCAGTACCCTCGTAATGTTGGCGAAGTAAGTAATAAGAAAGAGTCTCTGTGCGACGTACCGTCACTAGCGTCCGTTCTGTCATCTCCCCAGTCTCGTAGAGCAACTGAAATTGGTCAGTGGCGTCAGCCAGATGTCGCCACACCTGTGGACACGTTCGCATTTTACTTTCACTTTTCTGGTGAACTAAGTGCCAAACATATCATAAATCAATTACTGATGTTCCAAGGAGAGTTATGACAATTGACGACTATTAATATGCACGCAACCAGGCACGCACGCACGCACGTACGCATACACGCGCGCGGACACATCACACAAAATGTCAAATATGTGCAAAGAAGGGAAGATTAAACTAGAATAACCATTATAATAGCAATTGTTCTGAAATAATAATATAACTAGCTGGCGTGCGCAAACAGATGTACGGAATTAGCTCGGACTAACATCTCAAATGTGAACTCCGCGTGTGACATATATCGATTGCTTGCATTTGTAATTTGTTCGGCTTGATAATGGTCAAAGTAAAAAATGGTCCATTGTCAATGTGCACATAATACGACTGGTTGGGGTCAACACTGGCAATGAAAATGGATTTGCTCAAACTCTTACGGGAATAAAGTAAGGAATACCTGCCATTTTAGTGAATTCCTTCCTCAGAATTTAGTATTGATCACTTGAACCTGCTAACATGGTAGACAGTGGCAAAGGCCTGTTTACACTTCAATTTTTGACCGGTTTGTCGGTCGACACGGTGTCGCGTAGTATCGCGGTGCAAGCATCGGTCGTGTAAATACTTTCCCGAAACCGATTACAGAGGTGAAATTGTGGCTACGATTGTGTCGGTGGAATTGGGAATGGATCCAATCTGACCGACAGACGGCCGCGATTTTGAAGCACTGGCCAATTAGCGACCTTACATCAAATCTCAAGTCGGAATTGACGAGAACCAATAGGTCACTATCACAGCGTCAAGACACGTTGCTCGTATAAACACACACATAGTTTAGTTGCGATTTGTCATGCGACATTGTGTTGTCCGATCTATTGGTGCACACGTCGCTCGTGTAAACCGGCCTTTGATAAATAGTTTTATGTGATTACCTGGATGGCTGAGTTAGCACCGAAGATAGTATCAGCTTGACTACCTGGATGTGTCGACACCGAGATTAGACGGCAGAACTCGGACCCCGTGGCTTGGGTCGGCAGCATGATCGTCCAGTTCCTGGCGAAGCTTCGCGTCTCTGTCGCCGGTGGCGTTTTGGTCGTCAACGTCTCTGCAAGTCACGTTGAAGATAATCAATTATGACACGGAGAATGCAGAACAGAAAATATTGGCATAAACGAGTAAAATACTTTAATATTAGCTCTCAAGTGAAACTGTTATAATTCGTACGGTTTTACGTAGGCATACTTACTAAACTAGTAAAATAATTTCATAACATTGGCTACTATTATTATAATAATGTCTTAGTACTTCGCACAAACCTGTCACAACACTTGACAATTGGCCTCAATGTGGCGTGACGGTTTCAATTTCGATAAGATCATTATTTATATTTCCCGGACGTCTATTGGTTCGTGTAATAATCTCGGTGGTGGAGGAGATGGCGGCGACGGCGGTGGGTGTGGTGGCGGCGGTGGGCGTTGTGGTGGCAGTGGTCGTGGTCGTGGTGGCGGCGGCTGTGGTGGTGGAGGCGAAGGTCGTCGTGATGGCTGCTGTGGCCGTCGTCGTGGTGGCGGTGTTAGTCGTGGTGGCGGTGTTAGTCGTGGTGGCGGTGTTAGTAGTGGTGGCGGTGTTAGTCGTGGTGGCGGTGTTAGTAGTGGTGGCGGTGTTAGTCGTGGTGGCGGTGGGGTTCGTGGTGGTGGATTTAGGACAGTGATAGTGTCTACCGGAGTAGACACCCTCGAAGTGGTCGGTTTCGAACCGGAAGTACTTTGTGTGAACGAACTCCAACTGGAAGCAAACGAACGACTGGCTAACATGACTGTCGGAATGTGCGCACAGTGCCTCCCAGGCCGATGTGAAGACGCCGGCCGGAACCCATGCAACCATGCGAGTGCACAGTCGCAGCGCCACGGGTTTCCGGCGAGCGTCACGTTGAGCAAGACCTTCAAGTCGCGGAACACACGCGCCGACGGCGTGTGCGTCTAGTTTCCGTCCAACTTACTGTCCTCCAGCGCCGCTGTCCGGCTGAAGGGGTAAGACCACAGTTGACCTTCCTGTTTACTGTTTCACACGAATGTAGGGCACGTAAAATTATGAAATGTGAACATAATAAATTCATATTATGTGACATGAGTGCCTTTGAGCAGGAATATTCACAGGTTTGTTTATAGAAGCTATTGGCTGTGAAATAGTGCATTTTTTAGAGTTTAACTGGCGGAGGGATTTATGGGAATTGTTCTGCTATGGGCCACGTGGGCGCATGAATACACGGCTATTTTTGTAAATATTGACGGGCGTCGAACGTGGGGGCATTTTAAAAGAGCTGGAGGTATGTGATTTTGATAAAAGTTGGTGAGCATGTCAATGAGATGATGGCAGTTGCTGCACATTTATTTAAGACTTTTTGATGGTCAGGTTTTCTTATAATAAGACAAAACGTTAACATGGCCACCAATGCAATTGTCTACTGTGGTCTGACTCCAAATAGAGTGTCATGGCAACGGAAACAGAAAACATGGATGTTGATTTTTGTAAAAAAAAAGTACACTGCAAAATTACAAGAAAAGGTGATAGTGTCTGCCAATGGGCAGTGTCAGTTGTGGAGAGGAGGCAGAAAAGGAAAATTCAGTGACTATGGTGTTATTAATTGCCGTTTTGAGTTTAGCTGCAGAACGGTTACAATTCATCGTTTAAGTTATATGCTTGAACAATTATTATTGATTCAAACACCTTGCATATTTCCCGCAGAATTTTTACCGGAACCGATGATTTCAT
>SDWI01002357.1:20456-33870 GCA_009193005.1 Lamellibrachia luymesi
ATAAAACCATTACTAGACGAAATAAAGTACATATAAACAGTTATTATACAGTCACTCTTGGCACAGATAAAAAATTATTATAATAATTTTAAATGCTATTGATTAAATAGGCACCGGATAATAAAACGGTTATTTATCTACTTTGCTTTTACTTTGGGTAAGGAATATTTATATGCCGCATCCCTTGCAGTTGGTAGGAATTTGTGCAGTTCAAGCTGTGGTTGTTCGATTTGTTTTGTTTAAAAAAAGTTTTCACATATTTATGTACGTCTCTCTTTCAGAGTAACCAGGTAGTGCCTCGACATAGGGCCTGTCTGGTATATAATGTTCATAGCACGTCTTTGCACTTTTTCCAAATCACTTTGCAGACCCAGTGTGAGTGAGTTCGACCATGCGGGCAAGCGTACTCCAGCGTGGGCCGGACCACCTTTAAAATGTCTTTAACGAGAATACGTGACCGTTTGAGTTGAAATAACGGAACACCCTCTTCACACAATTGATTGGCGAGGTAAAACAAAGGGGTGTCAGTTTTCTTGCACCCAAGTAGTTTATATACGTACAACTAGCAGAACAGAATACACGTACAACTACAACCGTACCGTACCGTAAAGCTACAACCGTACCAGTTTCCCCAGTTTTATACGTATAGGTAAACTTACGTGAACACACAAACAGCTAGTACCGTACCTATTTCCCTTGTTTCAGGCGTGCATAAACAGGTCAACTTACGTGAACACAAGAACAGCTAGTACCGTACCTATTTCCCTTGTTTCAGGCGTGCATAAACAGGTCAACTTATGTGAACACACGAACAGCTAGTACCGTACCTATTTCCCTTGTTTCAGGCGTGCATAGACAGGTCAACTTACGTGAACACACGAACAGCTAGAACCGTACCTATTTCCCTTGTTTCAGGCGTGCATAGACAGGTCAACTTACGTGAACACACGAACAGCTAGTACCGTACCTATTTCCCTTGTTTCAGGCGTGCATAAACAGGTAAACTTACGTGAACACACAAACAGCTAGTACCGTACCTATTTCCCCTTTTCCATTCGTGCATAAACAGGTAAACTTACGTGAACACACGAACAGCTAGTACCGTACCTATTTCCCTTGTTTCAGACGTGCATAAACAGGTAAACTTACGTGAACACACAAACAGCTAGTACCGTACCTATTTCCCTTGTTTCAGGCGTGCATAGACAGGTCAACTTACGTGAACACACGAACAGCTAGTACCGTACCTATTTCCCTTGTTTCAGGCGTGCATAGACGGTCAACTTACGTGAACACACGAACAGCTAGTACCGTACCTATTTCCCTTGTTTCAGGCGTGCATAGACAGGTCAACTTACGTGAACACACGAACAGCTAGTACCGTACCTATTTCCCTTGTTTCAGGCGTGCATAGACAGGTCAACTTACGTGAACACACAAACAGCTAGTACCCTACATATTTTCCTTGTTCCGTTCGTGCATAGACACGTCAATTTACGTGAACACACGAACAGGTAGTACCCTACCTATTATCTTCCCTTTTCCACTTATCACCCCTGCATTTTCGAAAGTTTTATTATCAGAACAATTTCTTATCACAACTAATGCGCCACGACAGCACACAATAATAATAAAAAAGTACACGTTATTTACTAACAGCACACATAATAACAAACATTATCTACTAGCAGTAAGTGATAACAATATATAATAACGTAATTTTTTGACATTTGTATATATTTAAAATTGTGCACCACCAACTGAGAGGAGTAATCGTTACACTTGTCAAAGGATAAATTTCTGGCGACTATCAAACACTGGATAATAAACGATTGGGAAAAGGTACAGTGAACATTTGTTTTGAAATGAAAACTTTGTTGGCCATTTTACCGAATAAAACATGGTAATTTTTCCCAGACGAACGTCCAGCAAAGACTGTAAGAAAGATTTTTACAGATGAGAGTGGAAACATGAGTTAACACACTTTTGCGCTTATTATCGTTCATAGATATGACGAAAACAGAAGACTCGTGGTTGCTTATTTTCTACTAGCAGTTTCGTATGTCCGTGAACATGCGCATTATCTTAGCCCGCACTGAGCGAGAGAGAACGAGATACAAGAAACTGTTCACGAATGAATTACTGTGGTAAAACCACACAGCAGTGAAGTCAAATAAATTAGTAATCACGCCAGTGTGGGCAGCGTAGTGCAGCACGCCAAATGTCAAAAGTGGAACACCGAGTGCCATAGAAACGAAACAAATAATGAGAATGTTTTTGGCGGAGCGAATCGCCTGCAGTGTCGCCAATCCTGTGTTGTACGCGTCTCTGCCAGTCCCGGCGGCCAACATCTGCAACTGGTCTGTAATGTCTCTCTGTGTGCGAACGACAACTATGAACATTCTGGAGGTTGTGAAGATTAGAGCGATGCCAGGAATGCTAGCTGTTAGTACGTACGTGATGAGGATCAATGTTGACACAAGCCTGTTGTCGTCGGGATATCGGAACGCGCAAATAGAGGCGTCCCACGCCGGGACTATTGTGAACGTTGTCGCTGCTAGAGCGGCACTGACGACCCAGTTGAAGACGATGATGCCGTAGCAGCGATTGCAGTTGAGGAGTTGTTCGTAGCGGAGTGGCTTCAATATGGCGATCAACTTGGACAGGGCCTGAGACTGTGCAGCGAGTTGGATGCAAACCGAAAACACGAACAGTGTCGTGCGATCTTCCCGCATTGCTGGGTATCTGACGATCACGGCAATGACGAGACAGTTCATGGAGATATTCAGGACGATCACAGCGCTTATAATCACAGTTTTCACGATGCTGAACTCGTAGGCATCCATGACGAAAATGTTATAACCATTTAAAGTTAATTACGACCGAACAGCGACACATATGGTGAAACTTTTACTAGAGTATTTCTACATGTGAAATCATTCGAGCGTGCTAATGCGTCATACCACTAGCGACTTCACCGACAGTTTCTGGTCGCAGCGAAGGTATGGGCGCGTCTTACGTGTAGTGCCAAGCCTCGCTAACAAACAATTAGTGGGCTAACACTGGCTTCGCCATTCGACCTTACCACCCTGATCGCCAAGCCGACGGAAATCAGATAGTGGAAGATGGTCCTCTGTTGATTACTAAAACAACGGCAGGCTCGCAGCTGTATTCTGTGTTATCAAACACCTTAGTTGCTACAAATAAACTGATTGGAATTAAACCGTCTTTCCATAGAGCTGATTCCTTTGACGGACTTAATTGGCTTCAATGTTCAACTCATGTTCTGGCTAGACCAACGTGCACTTCGGTGTTAGACTAGCAAGGGCTCGAATCCAAAACAAACATAGGCTAACCATAGCTCAAACGACAACATTTCAGTTGTATGCCGAAGTAGAATAGTGAAGCGGCTAAAATAAATTCATTCAACATATTTTAATTGTATACATGAAAATGTCTGTAGTAAAATAGACAACAGTTCATATTACATAACGAAAAACATTTGGAATTCTTAAACAGTTCATGCACCCAAAATTACCACTAGTCACCATAACCAAGTGGGTATCCTCGTGCCTCCATAATGCTTGTGTACGTGGTAGTGCTGTACCGTTGCCGCGGTGGTTCATTCGATGGTGCCATCCCTCGACGTCGTTGTTCGTTCGCACGCTCTGGTTGAACCCCGACCAGGAGTCCGTCGTTCACACGCGGCTGCGCAACCAGATGCGTTGGATGTAATCCACTAGGTCGACCAGCGCGAATGTGGTCGTCTGCGCCATTAGTGCATCGAACGCTGCCGAAATGTGTTCAGCCGGCAGGAAAGGAAGTGCGAATACCTGTAAAACAGATACACACGAAATACGTATAAATTTTACGAAAAAAGGAAACATGTAAATTATGAGATATAATATAAGTGTTATTTTTGCTTAGTTTTTCCAAGATTTGGTTGGATTGTTTAAATTCATGACACCGATACATTTCGTAAAGCAGTGTCGTGCAGCTCATACCTGGAGTTGTAAGTCTCGCGGTTCATCTGGTCTGAGCTTGGCCCGGACGCGGTTGGCAGTGCGTGTCAGGCTAGTAGTCCCGGGCAGGGCCTCCGCATGGACGTTGAACATCAATGTCGCTCACCAGGACACATTCAACGATCCCGCTGGCGGACTGAAATTGGGCTTGGTCCTTGATCTGTGACAAGCAAACAGCACTCGAAAATTAAGGACGATATAACTAGAATGTTCATTACTACTATTTTCATTATTCTTATTTAGTGATTATGGTTTAATTAACATTATTATTATTATTATCATCTATTCTACTATCATTTATATGTTAGTATCATTTATATTTACCTTAGCTTTCACTGCCAATGACGTTTCCACTCCGCTACAGGACCGTGCGCGTGATCTTTGGGCCCAATGATGAACGTTTCACCGGTTTGATGTACAGTCGCTAGGCAGTTGGTCGTTTTGTTCCGTACTGTGTATCTCCACATAGTGGACTCCCCTTTGTGTCGCTGGAACACCCAATAATGAATATATGATAATCCATGAGTATGGCTTTTTAACTAATAATGCAGACATGTCATTCCTTCTTTAACGGACACCTATTATCTGAATTATTATATTGTTTATGAACGAGTAGCCGAGTAGCCGTTGGAAATGAGTTTCCTTTTCCCTCGCTGTGATACTGCATCCAGTATAGTGAAAGCTGGCTCCAACTCCTCAACGGCAACTGGATCCGCCGGAAGTTCATCGACAACAGATCTAAATAATAAAATGTATGGATTTATGAGTAAATGTAATCATGCCGATATTTCTACACCGCTCGTGCAACAAAAGCGCGTTACAAAACCAGACTATGTCAGTAATGCAGTGCGTTTTGCTACATGAGCTGTGTTCATGATTAGGGATTACAAAGTATGAACACATTGATTTAATATTTACCTTTCATCTGTCTATACGCTCTGGCTGAATGAAGCTCCTGGACACATTGAACGACGTATTGTTCAGTGGGTTGTTTGGTTCTTGTGCGTCCGTGTCATTTACGGGGGGACTGTCGATGGCCTCAACGTCCGTGTTGTTGGCGGGGTGATTGTCGGGGGCCTCAACGTCCGTGTTGTTGGCGGGGTGATTGTCGGGGGCCTCAACGTCCGTGTTGTTGGCGGGGGTTGCTTGTCGGGGCCTCAACGTTCGGGATAGAGCACAGTGTACATTGCCAATCGAACTATTCTTCCTCGCGGACCATCCGGCGATACATCTCCTGTGTGACACCTAAAACATATAATGGACAAGATAGACATGTTATATAGTAAGTACACGAACCTTTGAGTTAAAGTAACCATAACCAAATCCATTTTAATATAAAAGTAAAAACAGGGAATACATATAAAAAACAATGGAGGAAGAACAACAAAGGCAAATATAAAGTGATGAGAACATATCTAGCAAATATAGATTGGAATAACTTGCTGAAGAACAAGACAGCAACAGAATGCTGGACTTGTTTAAAATATGAGATTGAGGGCATTATTTAGAAATTTGTTCCATTAAGAAAACAAGGGAAAAGGTCCAGGAAAAAACATCTGTCAAAACTGGCTATTAGAAAAATTGCTCACAAACACATGCTTTGGAGGGTCTATAAACACACTGGAAATGTAGAAGACTACAAAAGCTACAAAGAGGCACTTAACCTAGCTACAACTGAAATTAGAAAATCTAAAAGAACCTTTAAAAAAAATTGGCAAGTAATATAAAAAATGACAGCAAGAGTTTCTATGTTTATGTAAGGAGTAAACAGAAAGTTCGAGATAAGGTCGGACCACTGGAAAACAACAGTGAAAACATAATTTCAGACGGGTTCCAAATGGCAGAGGTCCTGAATTAGTATTTCAGCTCAGTTTTTACCACATAAGATATCAGCTCACTTCCAGTTCCATTGACTAAATTTGAGGGCAATAAATCAGAACATTTAGAGCAGTTATTTGTAACTCCTGAAATGATAGCAAAGAAAATTAAGAAGATGAAAGATAATAAATCACCTGGAGTTGATGGGATACCACCAACACTGCTTAAGGAAATTGTTGAGCAAATTAGTACACCACTTGCAAAATTGTTTAATTGTCACTTGAAGAAGGAATAGATCCTTCAGAATGGTAAGAAGCAAACATTTCGCCGCTATTTAAGAATACAGAAAATTACAGACCAGTGAGTTTAACATCAGTTGTATGTAAATTACTCGAAACATTAATTAGAGACCACATGATGGAATTCCTTGTAAAACATGAATTAATAAATACATCTCAACATGGATTCCTAAAAGCAAGGTGATATCTAACCAATCTCTTATGGTTTTTTTTGGAAGAAATTACAGAAAAATGGGTAGATGACGGGTCACCAGTGGATGTTGTCCACTTAGATTTTCAGAAAGCTTTCGATAAAGTGCCACATCAAAGATTGTTACTTAAACTAAACGCCCATGGTATAGGTAATGATGTAATCAACTGGATAGAAAAGTGGCTTACACACAGAAGACAGAGAGTAATAGTAGATGGTGAGATTTCAAACTGGAAATCTGTTTTGAGTGGGGTACCACAGGGATCAGTATTAGGCCCTATACTGTTTTTAATATATATAAATGATTTGGAGGATGACATATCTAGCAAAGTACTCAAATTTGCAGATGACACAAAAGTATTCAGAAAGGTTACTAATGATACAGATAAACAAAGTTTACAGGATGATCTAGAAAAATTAGTTAAATGGTCAGAAAAATGGCAAATGTTATTCAATTTTGGGAAGTGTAAATGTATACACATAGGACATGGAAATATGGACGAGGAATATAAAATGGGGGATGCTGTACTAGGTAGAACCACACAAGAAAAGGATTTAGGAGTAACATTTAATGCTGACATGAAAGTTTCAGAGCAATGTGGGATTGCTGCTTCGAAAGGAAATCAAATTCTAGGGCTAATTAGGAGAACTATCACGTATAAGGAGAAACATCTAATTGTACCCCTGTACAAAGCAATAGTTAGACCACATTTGGAATATTGTATTCAAGCATGGAGGCCATATCGTAAAAAAGACATAGATAAGCTAGAAAGAATACAACGAAGAGCAACTAAGATGATTCCAGAATTAAGAGACCTTAGTTACGAAAGTCGCTTATTACAATGTGGTTTGACAACACTAGAGACCAGGAGACTAAGAGGAGACCAAATAGAAGTGTTTAAAATAGTGAACGGTTATGAGGATGTTGATAGGAATATGTTCTTCAAACTTAAAGAAGGCAGTAGAACCAGAGGACACAAAGCAGCAATAGTTAAGGAGCAGTGTAGGTTGGAAATGAGAAAGTACTCTTTCTCACAGAGGTTGATAAATGAATGGAACAAACTGCCAAATGATTGTGTTAATGCTAGCAGTGTGAATATGTTAAAACATAGAATTGACAGATATCTGATAAGGGCGGGTTACACATAGATGAGAAAATTGTTTGACTCTCGATAAGCCATTGGCTTCCTTGTCCACTTGTCATCTGGAACTTTTTGTTCGAGATGGCAATCTTGTTAAATATTGTTAAATATTTCAATGCATGGCGCGTTTTTGGATGATTTCATATGTAGTTTATTAAATGTATATGGATCCATATTTGACCTTTTGTACTCCGTTGTTGATAATGTACCATATTATATTAGTAGTGGATTAACGATTATGCATTAGGTGATTAAAGCATGAAACTTGGTAGATATTATTCAGACTAATATATAAGGATCATGTTCAGATTCACTACGAATTTAGCATAACAAATGCATACTACTGAAATGAGTTACAACTAATAATTTTTAACAGAACATTACCCTGAACCAATTTCCACGTCACACGATGGAATTTAAAAAGGTGTTACATTTCTTGTTAATCAGAGTGTCACGCAAGAACTGCTCAGTTCCTTACTTCTATTCAATGCATTCAAGGGCGACTTGGTCGTAGCCTTGGTAGGCCTTCTCGTCATCAAAGTCAAAGGGAAGCCAACTTCAGCTAAATACTCCTGATATCGGACGCTTTGTTTCAATGCACGTTGTACAATGCCGTTATTCAAACAAAAAGACCTGCTCAACGAAACAATACAAAAGTATCAAGCCAATTACTACGGCCTCCGCACACTGCTATCGCACACAAATCAAAGGACAAACCACGTGAAACAATCTGCTCAGTAAAACAAAGCAGGAGTAGTGAAGCCAATTAATATAGCCTTCAAATATTCTTAACACACACAGACCAAAACCAAACAACATACAAGATCAGCTCAATAACAACATACAAAAGTAGGACGTCAATTACTATGACAAATCAAAGGGCAGTGTCATCATTTCAGGGTAATGTAAACATTTTAGTATAATATAAGTGTTGATAGGTGTACTATAATTATGGAGTACACTCTATAATGAATTTATCCACTTGTATACGAAGATTATTATTATTATTATTATTATATTGGAATTTATATAGCGCCCGAATCCAATTAAGATAAAATGCTCTCAGGCGCTTTACATGAAACTGCATAAATTAAATAACACTATAAAATACATACTTTACTTAAAACTGCATAAATTAAATAAAACTATAAAATATAGATTATTTTAAAAATAGATAGTGTAAGGAGCTGATTTAAACATTATAAAATAAACAAACACATATATTACACTTATAGTACACACATCAATAAAACATAACGAATAAGTCATTGGTATATAGCAATGTCATTAAAATGAGAGCGTGACTCAATCACGTCAGTCGTATGCCAATTAAAAATATGTGTTTTTAAGTGTATCTTGAAAGAGCTGAGAGTGTTCAGTTGTTTAATGTTCTCAGGCAAGTCGTTCCACAGTATGGCCGCAAGTCGGCTGAAACAACATTCACCTTAAGTTGCAGTCCGTAGTACATGTACAACGAGAAGTGATTTATCTTATCGTTGATCTTAAACTACGCGTTGGTTGATGTTTCTGCACAATGTCACTCATGTATGCCGGTGCCAATCCGTTGAGCACTTTATACGTGAAGGTGTTAACCTTAAAGCGGAGCCGGTATTTCACCGGAAGCCAATGTAGCTCACGTAAAACAGGTGTTATGTGTTCGCTCTTGCGTGACCTGGTGATTAGACGAGCAGCGCAGTTCTGTATACGCTGCAATCGTTCAATTAGCACCTGAGGCAAACCTTGCTGTAGCGCGTTTCCATAGTCCAGGCGAGATGTTACCAGTGCCTGGACTTGAATCTTACAGGCGTCATTTGTGATGTATTGCCTGACTTTGCCAATATTTCGGATGTGGTAGAAACAGGACTTGGAGATCGCATTCACCTGTTTCTTCATTGTCAAGCCGCTGTCCATAATAACTCCAATATTTCTAACGGATTGCACAGCATGTAATAGTCTGCCTCCGATCGTGAGGGACAAGTCGTTCACCCGACGAATTCGGTGTTTGGACGAAAACACAATGAGTTCGCTTTTTCTTGGTTCAGTTTCAGCATGTTTCTATTCATCCACCCGCCAACATCCACCACACAGGCTTCAATGGCTGACCTTTCACTGGCCCAGTTCTCATCAGGCTTGATGGACAAGTATATTTATGTGTCATCTGCATAGCAGTGGTAGCGAAGATTATGTTTCTTCACTATATCACCAACTGGTTTAGTGTATATGCAGTACAGTTTCGGTCCCAACACGGATCCTTGTGGCACGCCGTAGCATAGATTTGCGTTGAACGAAGTTGCGAGGCCGACAGAGAAACATTGCGTTCTGCCGCTAATGTAGGATCGCATCCAATCCAGGGCTTCTGCAGTCACACCAAATGAGTGTTGATGACGCGTTAGCATAATGGCATGGTCGATAACATCAAACGCACTGGACAGATCAAGCATGACCAAGACAACTACACGTTTTTGATCATGGGCTTCTGCGATGTCGTTCTGGACTTTCATAAGAGTTGTCTCGGTTGAATAATTATTTCGGTACGCCGACTGATGAAAATCGTGCAGATTGTTGATGTCCAGGTGATCTTTCAAACGGTGTTCGACCACTTTCTCAAGAAGTTTTGACACGTATGGAAGGTTTGACACAGGCCGATAATTATTCAGAACTTCCTTATCGAGGCCCGGCCTTTTAAGCAATGGTCTCACAACTGCACGTTTGAAACATGCGGGTACCACTGACTTTGCCAACGATTTGTTAATAATGGCTGTAATCAAAGGCACGAAATGATCCAGACACTGCCTGAAAAGCCGCGTAGGGATCGGGTCTAAGTCACATGTCTTGTTGGGCGAATTTGTGATTATTCGTTTCACCTCGTCATGGGTGGCTGGCAGAAACCTTTGAAGCGGGATTCCGTCAAACATGACGTCATCGTACAAAGCTGTTTCGTAGATGTCACTTGGGTTGCCGATGTTGATGTTTCGTCGGATGGTAGCAATGTTGTCAATATAAAAGTCACCGAAAATAGTCGCTAACTGTTCGGCCGATTCATGGGTTGGTAAGATTACCCGTCCCGTGTTACCCATCAAATGACACGTTACTTTGAACAGTTGTTTCTGATCTTTGTCGCAGTCTCTGATTTTTGCAGAAAAGAATGTTTTCTTGGCACTGATCATCAGTTTGTTGACTGCGTTGCATTGCTCCCTGAACAGCTGTCGATGAACGGTAAGTTTGGTTCGCCGCCATACCTTCTCTGCTCGCATGCGCGCGTGTTTGGCGTGTCTCAGTTCGTATGAATACCATTGCGCGTTTGGTCTCAGTGTTATCGACTTTCTTTGGACTGGAGCGTGTTTGTCGACAACCGCTTCAATTCCCGTGGTATAGGCGTCTACAAGTTCATTTAGCGGCCCATCAGTGTCGTGCAAAATTGGCGTTTAGTCCTTGATAAATTCGGGAATACAAATGTCCCGGAGCTTCCTGAAAGTGACCGACTGGCGAACGCTGTCTGGCTTCGTTAAGTTAATTCTAAACCACACAGCCAGATGGTCGCCGGAAGGGTTACCCTTTGTGTCTCCAAGACATGGCTCAGAAACTGTTGGCATCCCAATCAACAAGGAACTAATGTCCCGTGTGATGACAATGTCCAAAGTATGGCCCTTCTTGTGTGTAGGT
Organism: Lamellibrachia luymesi; assembly: GCA_009193005.1. NCBI lineage: Eukaryota > Metazoa > Annelida > Polychaeta > Sabellida > Siboglinidae > Lamellibrachia > Lamellibrachia luymesi. Next base: position 31,591 of record SDWI01002357.1, read on the forward strand.
CGCACCACGTGTTGTACCAATCCGTGAGCTTCCAACGTGCCATTGAAGCGCACCGCATCTCCATCGTTAACGTTATCGATGTGGAAGTTGAGGTCACCTGTTATGATTACATCATTAGTTATAACAGCAAGGCGGTCCAAGTACAAACTCCACTCGTCGAAAAACACACTGTTCTTAACACCGTTTCGCTTAGAGGGAGGCGGACGGTACACGATGCACAATCTCATATTCACATAATTGAAAATGACTGTACAGTCCATATGTTTGAAATGTGTGAACATGCCGTTCCGTGTAGAATCCAAGGTTTTAATGGTCAATCCGCATTTATAGAGTACGGCCACACCTCCACCGCGCTTCTCACTGGGTCGAGAGATGTGTTGTATTGTGATGGCACGAGTTCGTTTATAACCTGATTGCCAATGTCGGTTCCTAGCCATGTCTCAGATAAGGCTAGCACATCGATGTCCCGGGAAATAACAAAATATGCCACCGACAGAGCTTTGCTCTTGATTGAACGAGCGTTAAGACAACATATTGTCAGTGGAATGTCACGTTCACGGTGTTTAATGACACGAAGATTAATCAGCTGGGATACATTTGCACTGGCAGATTTTACAGCCCGCGTAACACCATCGAAGCGGTGTGTAATGCGTGTTTGAATCACACGTTGTTTGCGAAGGCCGCCTCGTTTGCCACGTGAAGTTGGGCGCGTTACGGATAGTATCAAGCGTCTGATCAATGCATGTAATGTATCCGGTAATCAGTGAGTGACACCCGTAGAGGCTGGGCGCAAAGTCCGAATGATATTCAGTAGACACAACGCGAAACAAAGAGCCTTGGTGATTGCAATTAACCGAATTAAGTCACTTGCTTGTTAGGCCTACGAAGACTTCTGGTCCACAAAATGTGTAGGCGTCACGGATGGTTGACGTCTGTCCAAAGGCTACATATAAAACTTCTTAAATTATAGATAACATACACTTTGTAGATATATAAAAACTACGTCGGAGCAATCACTGAACCTTCATGCGTGTGTAGTGATGGTATGAATCAGCAACTCGTCGTATAATGCTTTGAAAACATGATTAGAAACAGAGAGTTCAATTTTGGCTTGCTGCCTGTTAGGCGCTACCAAAAAAGTTTACCTTCAATAATCTCTAGAAAGTCAAAACGAAAACACACACGAAACATTTTATATCTTTATTAATGACATCATAATATTTTATTAATAAGAATAATTACGGTACCAGCTGTTCGTGTATTCACGTGAATTCACGTGTTGAAGCACGTGTGGAACAAGGGAAACTGGTTCTGTTCTAGATGTACGTGTTTCCACCTTTATTCACATGTTGAACAAGGTAAACTGGTACGGTTCTGGATGTGCGTGTATTCTCGTGAATTCACGTGTTGATGCACGTGTGGAACAAGGGGAATTGATACGGTACTAACTGTTGGTGTGTTCACGTAATTGACGTTTCTTTGCACGAATGGAACAAGTGAAGCTGATACCGTTCTATCTGTACGTGCATTCACGTGAATTCAAGTGTAGCCACGTGTGAAACACGTGACACAGGTACAGTTCTTGATGATAGTTTGATAATCGCCAGAATTTTTACTTTAACAAGTGTAACGATTTACTCCTCTCAGTTGGTGGTGCATAATTTCACATACATACAACTTTCAAAATTACGTTATTATGTATTGTTATCACTTACTACTAGTATATAATGTTGGTTATTATATATGTAAATAACGTGTAGTCTTTTTTATTATTGTGTGCTGTAGTGGCGCATTAGTTGTGATAAGAAATTGTTGTAATAATAAAACATTCGAAAATGTCCAACACAACACTCCTCTCAAGGGCACTATGGGGGGTGATAAGTGGAAAAGGGAAGATTCGATAACATAAAAGATATGGCACTAATATGTCAGCTCGAGGCAACCCAGGACAGAGACCGGCGTCGTCAGGTAGTTTGGGTGTCATCCAGACGTGCATCCATCTGATGTTCTCGGTGAGGGATCGAAGAAGGGCAACTGTCGGGTAGAAGAATTACGACCACCACAATTTCTCGACTGGAAAGAAAAGAAAAACATTTTAATATGTTTGACCCGAACTTTTCTTGCACCAGACACTTGCACCAGACATTTGATTTGTTAGCGCCGTAACCGCACACACACACACACACACACACACACACACACACACACACACACACACACACACACACACACACACACACACACACACACACACACACACACACACACACACACACACAC
>SDWI01002358.1:0-19160 GCA_009193005.1 Lamellibrachia luymesi
TGATGGGCCTCTCACCCTGTACAACCATTTCCCCTCATCAGTTCTCTTTTGTCCTGGCCTCCTCTAGGAGTTTCTTTCGTTCCTCTCTTTTTTTGTTAAGTCGTATTGGATGCTGAGACACTTATATTTGTCCTCTGCATTTCATAAGTTTGGTAGTCGTTTGAACAATTCCACTTTTTTGTTAGTGTCTTTTGTTACTACCTTGACAGATTTTTTGCTCAGTATCACCCGTATCCCCGTTTGCTTGTTTTTTTACCTAGCCTGATAACTTCGGTTATCTCATCTTTTACGTCTAGTTGGCGAGCGGCGAGCACCACCTAACAAACCGACTTAAATGCCCCTCCCCCCCACACACACACACACATACCCACATTATACATCATTTGAAAGCTTAATGTCTTCTGGTCAAAGATAGGCATAATGTCGCACTGTCAAGTGGTGCAATACGTGTAGAGTGAAAGTCAAACAAGGTCATCCTCAAACGATGAATTCTTGAAGTTGTGTTATTCCCCAAAATGATATTGGATACGTATGTACTTTATATCATTATACACAGCTACATCATATATCATTTGAATGTTCAATGTCTCCCCATCACAAAGGCGTATGGTTTAGCACTGACAAGTGGTGCAGTAAGTGTGGAGCGTAGGTAAAAATAAAGGTCACCGCCAAATGATGAATTTTGAAATTGTGGTATTCCGAAAAACGTTATGTAATTACAATGGTTATGTATTTACTTCACTAACCTACACATATCATACTCAGTTTGAAAGCTTAATATATCCCCGTCAAAATGAAGTATGATATAGTGCTGCCAATGGATGTAGTACGCGTGGAGCGAAGATCAAACAAGGTCACTGTCAAAAGATGAATTTTCGAAAATGTGCCATTCCGCAAAATTACAATAGCGTCTTCCCATCGTTCGATAATCGTATATATTTCATTGAAAAACTATGTTCCTAACAATTTCTTTGTACTCAATCGACGAAATAAGTAACAATGATTTAGAATATCGATATCTTGCTCTATGATTTCGCTGTTATTTGTAAAAATGCCATATACTATTGTGTATAGCAAATATGGGTATATCGAGTTGATGAGGCCACAAATAATTTATCTTATCTACAATAACTTTCTTTATTTATATATACGAAAGTTATTTTAGACTCATATAAAGTTTTGATGGGGGACGTGTTAAGGTTCCCATTTTCAGCAGGAGAATCCCCGATTAGGACTCTACCTCCCAATTATGGTTGCCACCTACAACACGGAAAATAAGGGATGGACCTCCAGTCCCCCCTTATTTTTTTTTAGTTTGGGTCTTAAAATGTTTGATGTTTCTGAGCAATTTTAACTATACTATAACTATAGTTAATCAGAAATGTTTCAGGCCTACTGACCTTGTAACCTGACCAGAATAATAAGAGGTGAGAGGAATAGTGGTTGTTCTATTCTAGTTCCAATGTGGGAGTATAGCCTACTGTACTCCAATCTTAGTTTAATACATGATACATTGTCTGAAGACAAAACATACCCATACGTAGGTTGAAGTGCTTTTATCATCATCAAAGAGTCTTTCAAACCCTGTCTTCCATCTCTCTCGCTCACTCTCTCATTAGAGTAGTTCGCCCGTGGCTTACTTTCTCTTCCATGTGTACCTCTTGTCAGTTCTTGCAGCTCTCAGCAGCTACTTGTCCTTCAAAATGCTATGGTAAAAGTCAGCACAGGACTGGTCAATATTCAGAGTAAAAAGGAGCTAACTGCTCATGAGGTCCACACAAAACCTCTTTCTGCTGTCGCTCCATTTGTTCACCATTCTGGAAAAGATCCTCTCCACATATCCTGTGGATGCAGGGATGCTGAGGATGTAGGAGATCACCGACAGCATATTGTAGAGATCAGCTGCCTGAAATACAACCATCCACTTGGCAGCTGTGTCCTTGTCCTTCCACTGGTCATTTTCTCTGAGCCTCTCCAGAGTGCTGTTTGCTGTGGTGCATTCGTCATACAGCTCATCCATGTGGATGTTCAATTTGCGGAGTAGGTTGAGCTTCTCGGTTACTTTTTGAAAGTCATTGAATGTGAGCCGGCCAGGATGGAGAGAGCGGCTGCAGACTAAAGAGCCAGTTCTCCTCTGAGAAGTTGAACCACTTCTCTACATATCTGATGGCAGTGTAGAGGAACTCGTTGAACTCTGACTTGGCAGTGTTTTGTTCAGCTGCAGAGAGGGGCTGGAGTTTAACCCTGGTGAGGTAGCCATAGAACCCATCTTCCCTCCTCTGAGTCATCTTGTCATTGAAATGCATCATGATGGGGAAAAGGTCAACGCAGGTGGTGTCGTTTCTCTCTAGCCTTTTAACAACCTCTTCAAAAGGGAGAGGATGTGGTTGCAGAAGAGGAGGTACACTTCAACCACATCTGCATTTTCCTCCTGCACTTCTGCTGCATCCATGTTTAGCTTTAACAGAACTTCTATCCAACAGCCTGCTATGCAGGCTGCTGGTAGTTTGAAGCAGGAACTCAAGTCATCTCTGTCACAGGACCTTGCAGGTGATCTGACCGATGAGTATGATGAACCTGTCTCTTCAGAACAAACCATCCTGTACACTGCTGTGTCCATTCTGGGGGCTGAGATAAGTCAAACTGAACTGAGATCACTACCCAACACTATGTGAGGTCAGCTTACAGAAGTAATCTACCTTTGTACCCCCAGATGGTTCAACAGTTTCCTCTTTAGTTGATTAACACAGTAGCATACGACTCTATGAGCACTGATTGTCCGACTGCAGGGGCCATTCATAGGAGGTGTCTCTCTATTGCTAAATGCATAGTATTCAACTGTTCTAAAGTCGTTACGCCTCTGCATATGGGCTTTGCTGCTCAACTGCACAACGAGTTTTCATTTCATTGACACTTTACACCTTTGTGGTTTTTGTATGAGATTTTGGGGTGATGTTGGCTTGCTGGACTTTCTTGTCGATTCTGAGGTTTACGCTGCTTCATATCATGAGTGACTATGCAAAGGCACTGCGAGAAAGTAGTAGCTTGTCAACAAGCAGCAAAGACAAGGGCCACAAAGAAGTGCTTTCATGCATCCACACTTAAGAGGGATGAAGAGCATGTGCAAGCTCTTACAAGACAATCTGTCAACAACATGACCAATCCATTCGAGCCTGAATCTCATCCAAAAGTCCTCATCAACTTATATACAGGGCTGCATGCAACAATGTGCAAATCTCACTCCTCAACATAACAAGTACAGGGGAGGAAAAGCTGGAGAGATTTGTGTTTGGTGCACTCGAATGTGGTGAGACATGCAACTTTTATAACCCCATCACCAAGTCAGGCTTGAAAACATTTGCAAACACGGCTAAAAAGACGAAATTCAAGTCTGGCATGGGAGGTACTGCAACAGCAGTAATTACTCCAGAAATTGTATTAAGCAGAGCTCTATCATTAGCGAGGTGCAGAGAAAATGCTTCCATGGAAACCGTACTTGGCCACCCCATAGGGCCAGTGCCAACGGCCATTTTCCATGCTGATGGTACAATTAGGAAAACAAACAAAGCTGAACTGGGGCATCAACTAGAAGCTCAATGTGGGAGAGCATCGGAACTCACAGAAAGCAACTTAACAGCCACCGTGTATATTGGGGATGACATGGCTGTCATTCAAATGATGACAGGGAACACATTCCATTCCTTCGATGCATTAGCAGTATCATACTTCAGGCAACTCAAACAGGGTTTCAGACAACTGACAGAGTTGTGGAAGTCTGATATATATGATGAGGAGAACTCGGTGAAAATGGCTGAAAGTGAGCCGGGCAGGATCTAAATATGTTTACAAGCAGTGTCAGATGATTGTAAATTTTCTCAGTGAATATGTGGTTTCTCATGCATCACAATGGCTGGCAGTACATCCAGCTTGTACACTCCTTGTCGTTGAAGGCTTCTCCGATGGTGAGTTAGTAAAGTCCATCAGTAGTAGGGGTGCAGAACAAAACAGAGGCTTTGCCAGTACTCAGGAAGAAGCAAGCTTTGGGGAACACACAGGACGGGCGCATTGACAAGCCATGATTTGGATGTTGTAACGTATAGCCAAGCCAGTTATTGGGTCCCCGTAGAGCAACATGGATGGGAGAACAGAACAACACTCTTGTGCCTTTTACTTCAAAGGTCCAATGGCTTCAGAGCTCTTAGAAGGACTCATCTAAGAATGTTCCAGTAAGAGAGGGACCAGGATGAAGATGATGAAAACGGTGAATAAGAGGTAAGTCACACCAATAGTAGAAACTGAATGTATCTGGTAGTCTGAGCAAATTGACTTAATTTTGACCTCATATACTCGATGGTCCCATATTTGCTATACATAATAGTATGACATTTTGACAAAATCTGAGAAAGCATAGTGCAATATATCGATATTCTAAATCATTGATACTCGTTTCATCAAATTGTGAAGAAATTAGCTTTTCAGTGAAATACGTACGATTATCGAACGACGAGAAGACACTACTGTAACTTTAAGGAATGGCTCAATTTCAAAAAATCATAATTTAATGGTGACCTTGTTTGATCTTCATTCCACGCGTACTACATCCATTGACAGCACCACGTCATACCTTATTTTGACGAGGGGAGATTAAGCTTTCAAACTGATTATTACATGCGTAGGTTGGTGAAGTAGATATCTTTTTATGACATTATGCGAAACACCACAATTTCAAAAAACGTCGTTTGAGGGTGACCTTGTTTGACCCTCGCTCCAAGCTTACTGCACCACTTGACAGAGCGACATCATACCAACCTTTGACGGGGATACGTTAAGCTTTCAAATGACGTATGATGTGGGTGATGTGAAGGAGGCCATTTAAACTCCTAAAATAAAGCATTTTTGGGGAATTGCCGTTCGCCTATAGGGTCAGATTGCATACCTCATTACACAACCCTCCAACAAACTACATATCTATCCTCTCCCTCTTTTCATTTAGGTTTGGTTTTGTTTCTGGGGCATTGAATATAAGGACATTTCTTTCTTATTTTTTCTTTCATTGATTTCTTTTACTGTTTCCTCCACAACATTTCCACTATTTTGGGTGGTTTGTAGGTTCCTGCTTTCATTATCATTTGGCCTACATGTATGCATTGCACCCATTCCCTGCTTTACGATTTCTTTTAATTCTTTACTATCGCAATTAGCATCCAGCTTTTTCCCTATGGCTATGGCCTCAAATCTCGTGTTCATAATTTTGAAATACATCTCGCATCTCTCTTCGATAACTTTCTACATCTCTGCGCCAAGTGCTTCTTATCCTTCCTATTTCTTTTGCCCTGAGATTTCCATGTGAGGGTTTTTCTTGAGATGTGTTGTGTTGGCTTCCTTTTCATTTACTGTTCAATTAGTAATTTATTTGTTATTTTTCATTGCGGTTTCCATTAGTGATGTTTTTTGTTTTGCATTTGCTTCTGGTTGTGTGTAAGAAGAGCCAGATCATCGGCAAAGTTAATATCATCTAGTTGTTCCCATAGTGTCCTTTGTAAACCATTTTTCTTTCCCTCTGTAGCTGTTCTCATAGTCCAGTCAACGACCACCAGGAACAGAAATGGTGATAATATGCAGCCCTGTTTCTTGGCTTTCTTTACATAAAAAAAATTGTGTAGGACTCTGGAGGTCATTAGTTTTGATTATCAAGATGAACTTGTTTGGCATTCCGTAGTGTCTCATTAGCTTCCACATGGTCTCCCGGTCTAAGCTAACAAAGGTTTTTCTTCGAAGTCAGTAAAATAATGTAAACAGGATAGTTCCATTCTATAGACTGGTATTTTCTCTTCATCCCAGATTGTCTCGATGTTTTTATGGAGCACGTTAGTTGGCGTGCTTAGGTCTGCCTTCAGTGCTTCCGTCGGTATTCCACTTGGCCCTGCCGATTTCCCATTATTCAATGTTGTAATGGCTTTCCTGATTCGAAATTCCTTAGTTGTTCTTTTGCCATTTAGGAGTTCGACATTATAATTGATTCCGCTACTAGTTGTTGTACGTTTCTTTAGCTTGATCTGTATTTTTTATGTCACTAGATGATGATATGATGCTGCACCAGCCCCTCTCTTCACTCTTACATCTTGTAATGATTTTCTAAATCTTCTTCCAATACATATAATGGTCAAATCTCATGAACCATTGGCATTCTGTGTTCGAGGATTATGTTCATGGAAAATGTGTTTAGAGGCAATCTATGTTGTTGTATGTGTTAAATAGACCGAGCGCTTTCGCGCCATATATAATGTTCCATATGTATGACAGAAATTGTGGGCTGTGCGATTTAATAAAGGGTCCATTTTTCGCTACTGTTTATTTATAATGAAGAAACAATTATGAATTAATTGATGTCTGTACCAAAATAAAAAAGGAGATGAAAGTTAGCTGTGGTCAAACACCTATAATCACCAAAGTTAATGTGATTAGTGACAAATACTTTATTGTGAATGGGTACTTTGGGTAAGGTATCTTCATAAATGAATGATAGCTTTCTGGACCCAATTGCTTCTGAGCAGGACAATTAATTGCATGATTTCTGCCTCACAATTCCTCTGCATCACGAATCCCCAGTATTTCATAAGTGACCATCCACCCCGTTATAGTACGCTGGAAGGACCATGTATGGTCTAGGGGTTTTGAAAACACCAATATGTTGTCTATCAGTCATACTCATCGAATTATGAATATATATTAATGGCATTCATTAAATACACATTGACAATAAACATTGTATACACTATATACAGAATTAAAGCTTGAGAACAATGGTTTATTTACAACTTACTGACGTTGACGGGGCTTCAACAAACCTGCCCCTAACGTGCTGCAAGTACACACACGTTTCACCATGACACACCGCTGCCACCACAACAACAACACGATGGAGGAGTCTCCCTCACACTAAGCTCACTAGACGGCGTGTTTGTGTTTTCTTTAACAATCCAACAGATGGAGCACACATATCCCCCATGAAAAGCTCAAAGCAAACATCATCAACAAATCATAAAGCGCAATATGAACTACTAATATCAATCAATTAGTAATTTCAAAGTCCACTTAATCTTGTTGTGGATCCGTGAATCCCGCGAATAAATGTCCAGTGATCAAGTTACAAAGAATGCAAGTAAATTACATGTAACACAAATACACTCCTCTGACAGGGTAACATAGGTAACATACAGTCCGCTTGCTACTTTACAAAGTTGACTTGGCTAACCCAAACTGTGTGCTTAACCTAATACAATGCACACATGCTTTAGGTAGACAATTGATAGCGAAAGGTTGGGTAGACTACCTGACTCTTCCAAAACATAATAGGTGAAGGGATTATTCTGTCCTTGTGTCACCTGTAAGATTAATTCACAGAACAGCCCAAGAACAGTCCACGGTCTCTATCCTACACTAAGTCCAACAAACTGAACCTCAAAAATTTCACAAAGGGGAAATATTTCGATTTTAATTGCTCTCTTCGAGAAGGCACAACTTCTGTATTGGCCGCACCAAATGAGAGTTATTAGTGGTCTTGACTACTGCTCTGACGCAACCATCTTGGCCAGGGAATGTCCTTGTAATCCAACCCAAAGGTAAATGGCCCCAGGGCGCATCGTTATTAGCCACGAGAACCAAGTCGCCGACTTCCTAATTTTGTGTCTTCTGATGTCACATGCTTCTCTCCTGTAGTGCAGAAATGTACTCTTTCAGCCATCGTTTCCAGTGGTTCGCTAGGATTTGCACTTGTCTCCACCTCTTCCTATGGTACTGGTCAGTACCGAAGAAGACCCCAGGGGCAAGAACAAGGCTCCCATTTGCATCAGGAAATGATTCGTTATCACTTTATCATCATTCGGGTCTTCACTGCTCTTACACATTGGGCGACTGTTCAACACTTTCTCCACCTCGACAAGTGAAGTCACCAGTACGTCTTCACTGACAAGGCATCCTCGAAGGACAGCCTTCAAAGCAAGTTTCACTGACCTACAAGTCGTTCCCATACTCCAGACATATGAGGCGCTCCTGGCGGCTAGAAATGCCACTTGATTCCCTTTTGATGGAGTTCTCGTTTGATCTGCTCTTGTTTCCACCCGGAAATGATTTCCCGTAGTTCTCGTTCTCCTCCTCCGAAGTTGGTCCCATTATCGGACCACATGTCCTGTGGTTCTCCCCTACGACCAATGAAGCGACGAAGGGCGTTGAGGAATGAGCCGGTATCCATCGATTGTGCAACTTCTATATGAATTGCCCTTACATTCAAGCAGGTGAATAGAGCGCCCCATTTCTTCACAACAGATCGTTCTCTCCTGTTGGCCACATACGTCTTGAACCGTCTCGTCTCGTTCCGTATGTACTTAAGTGTTATTCTGGAGGTTGTCCAGAAAACAACAATGTAATAGGTAGATCGATCTCCCTCCTAATGAGACGGTCCATTCTAGATGCTACGACTGCTGCCTGCCTCCAACCTGGGCACCGAAACAAATGAGGAAGGCGCGGTCTGATTCTTTGCCATCACAACGGAGCGTTCGATTAGTCCATCTTCCATCACCTTCCGAACGTAGGAAGCCGTTCCGTACCATATATCCGATGCATCCGCAAAGTGATGAAGTTCAAGGATTACAAATCCCTCTAGTCTGAAGTAGCATGGAGGTACCCTGATTCCGTCCAAGTCACTCAAGTTCGCTTTCCATTGCCCCCATGCCTCGAGCAGTTCTCCCGTCAACTCGTCCCATCCAAGTTTCGATTCGCTGCTCATCTGCAGGATTCTTTTTGCCACCAATATTACCGGCCCTACAATTCCAAGTGGGTCACAGAGCGAACTTACGATGGAGAAGCATCCTCTGCAAGTATTTGCATTGCTAGTGACCTTTATCCCTAATGTGTCAGGTTCGATGCCCACCTTACACCTAGAGCTCTTTCTGTAAGCAAATGTTCAAGATCGAGGTCCTTGCAGTTGGTTGCCCGTCCATTTTCAGGTAGGGCGGCCAATACCTCCTTCGAGTTCGACAAGAACTTGGGCAATCTACGTCCCGCTCAGGCTAGCATCCTCACCAACTGCAAAGACAATTTTACGGCTTCTTCACATGTTGGAACTGATTTCAGCAGATCATCGACATAGAAGCTCTGCTGCACGGCCTCTGCCACTCATGGATCAAAGTCCCTTTTGTTTTCCCTTGCACACCGTCTCAATCCAAATGTGCATGCACTTGGACTGTCCGTAGCACCAAATATATGGCTATCATCTGATAAGTGGCGGGAGCATCGTTGAATCCATCTCCCCACCACATGAACCTCAGAGCATCGGAGTCTTGCGTCGGCACCTTAAACTGATGGAACATTGCTTCAATGTCAGCAATACTGCAACTCCATTTTGTCGAAATTTCATCAGCACTCCCAAGAGACCGTTGTTTAGATTAGGGTCCTGCATCAACTTCTTATTCAGTGAAGTCCCTCCATATAGTGATGCCACATCAAACACAACTCTGAACTGTCCTGGCTTATTTGCACTCTCAGTCCCATGATGGGGCAAATACCATGTTTTTGGGCTAGTTTTAGCAGCTTCTTCGTCCGACAGTATCCTGACATAGCCTTTCGTGACGTAATCACGCATTGACTTGAAATACATCCCGGCGAAACTCCGGCATACGCTTGAAAAGAAAATCAAGTCTCCGTTTTGTTTCAACCCTGTTGTTTGGTAGCAACGGAGCTTCACCCCTCCACAATTTCGTACTGTCCATCGACCAACTTTGTACTCCTATCTAATATTGCCAAAGCCATCCTGTCTTAGAATCGTCGTTCTCAAAGCCATGTTTCTCTAACTGCTAGAGCCGCTCCACGGACCTTTCTAATGACAATTTACTTGGGCGAACATTCTGAACATCTGGAAGGATATCTGCACAATCAATGCTGATGCAATCACAAGACGGTGCGAGGAAATCCGATTTCTTGGTTTAGAAGTTGATGCTGACTTCGGAGTCCGAATCTTCATGCGTTGGTCCAACCACACACACACCATGGTACATTCTCACCAATCAGTATAGACGCTGTGTTTTCTTCCACCTGAGTCGTCAAACGCAACTTTTGTAAATTAGACCATTCCGATAGATCCAGGGTGTTTGGTCCGTAACGAGCATTGATATGTAGATAATCCACAATGCGTGCTCTTCTGACAGGGATATTGGGGTCTGCCACGTCAACAGAAGACAGACTGCACCCAAAGACCGATACGTTCTGATCCTGACCCTTGGCCAGCACCGTGTTCATACTGATTACTTCCAGGCTTTCCCTGAACGCCCAATTTCGTCGCCACCGACCGCGTTACTAAGGTTGCACTGGCTCCGGAATCGGGCATGTATAACGTCGTCACAGAATTACCGTATTCTGCCGTTATGCGCAATTTGAACTGTGCACGTTTGAACTGTGCACGGTCTCGGATATGATGAATGCCATCACAGTAAGCGCAGTCATCACCATGTTACTCACACTTTCCACACTTCCAGGAGCACACTTGTTCACCTGTGTAGAAAGTGTAGTTACCATGTTAAAGACAGTCGGTATGTTGAAGCCTTTCCTATAGTTACTTTCTTACCTTCCTGCCCTACAGTTTACTGGATTGGCTGCTCCCAGTTGTATGAAGAGTGAAGACGGAGTGATTTAATGCCTTGGCCAGAATTCGAATAAATCGGACCGTGTCCTCAAGCGTTGCACTATGTCCTTTAAAACTGTCCGAAAACTTTTATAAAGCCACTCTGTTTTCAAAGTTCTTCAACTTTGGGAACTCGGTAGAGGTGCCATTAAATGTCAGGTGCAGGTAATTCTGACTGCGCGGTGATCTTTTCCAATGTATGTACAACAGCCATGCTGACATTAGTATCAGTGACGCCACGTGCCTTGAAAGTATTACTTCCTTGCATTTGTGATGCATTCCAAAGTGCCTGACTGTATCCCCCTGTCATACTTTTCATGTCACAGTTTTGAGTGTCAGTAGCCGAATCCCTTTGCCATTCTATGTGACGAAGTGTGGCATCTGGTTGAATCCCGGAACAACTGCGTAAATCTGCCGGTGCTGTAGAACTCATCTGCGACCCACACATCCCTGATTAACAGTTGCTAAACGAAGTCAAGATAGCTGTGAGATGCAGCAACATACTTAGCAGGAAATCCAGGAGGAGCGGTCACTGAGCCTGATGTGAAAGCAACAGACGATGCCAATGGGATTGTCGTGTTTATCCCAGCAGTGGCGTGCGGATTATATTGGACGTCTTTACTTTTACTACAAATACTGTGGGCAAAGTCATCTAAGTCAACGTCTTCCCACAGTTTTGCTAAGAGTTTTTGTGTTCAACTTCCTCCTTAACTTTTTCAAGGATCCCCGTTGCCTCGTCATTCGCCTGCATCTGCTTGAACTCTGCGTCTTTGCACTTGGCTCCGGACTCCATCTCCGTCTGCTTCGACTTTCTTTCTAGCTCCCGCTTTATCTTTTCCTCAGCTAATTGCAGTTTCCTCTTTACATGTTCTGCTTCCACTTGAGCTCTTTTCACCTGCAATGATATTGCAGTGTTTATGCTTGATCGATACGAATTTCTAGACGCACGGGAGATGACCTGACTTGCACTTTCCACGGTGTCAAGATGATCATAGGCATTTTGCATGCCTTCCTTTCCATCATCCTCAGTGGAAAGTTTTGGATAAGCGGGCCATTCGAGATTCTCCTTGACTATTGACTATTGACTATTCTGCCAATGTCAAAGTAGACTGCTGTCGCCCCACCTCTTTCCTCCAAAGTGGTAACTTCGGTGTAGTTGATGTACTGGTCTTTAAATGTCCTCATTGCCTCACTAAGCTGATCGTCAGCTCCTTCTATTTCAAGGCAAGACATCTCAGGAAGGCATAGTTCTAACGACAGCAGTTTCTTCCCAACCTGAGCCCTCAATTGTCCGAGAGACCTCTTTAGAAATACGGTTTTGTCACGGTTTACAACTTCCCAGTCAATAATTTACTAGGTTTCATTTGTCTTCTACTCCGGTTTTCTACACCATGTGTAGCCTCTATATCAACAGACAAACATTCATAACCTCAGCCCTGCTGATCGTATTGAATAATCAAGTTCATATTCAGCTTCCCGCTTGCAGCATTGTCTATACGTTCCTGCGGAAAGCCACCAGTCCCTGGACTGTGTACAGGCAACTTATTAATTCTCGCCGAGCTTCTTTTCACCCAATACAAACTGCCATGCTCAAGTATACACAACAGTTCAAACCGACACACAAGCACTGCCTCAGTGCTACTCACGTTGGGTGAAAAGTATACCAGGTATGCTAATTTTACAGCTCGCTCTGTGCCAATCTTACGGTTATCGAGTCGCTTCAGTCCGTAACAAACGCGTTACTGTGTATACACTACATACAGAATGAAAACTTGAAAACATGGTTTATTTACAACTTACTGACGTTGACGAGGCTGCAACAAACCTGCCCGTAACGCGCTGAAAGTACACACACTTTTCTCCGTGACACGCCGCTGCGTCTCCTTCACATTACGCTCACTAGACGGCGTGTTTATGTTTTCCTTAACAATCCAACTTTACTTTATACGGACTTGGTGATCGCCACATCTTCTTTCAAGAACCCCAAGATGTCTACTTATGAAACCAAAACATGAAAACGATATACAAATATTTTGTTGACACATCTGAAAGCACCTCATGCAAACGGTTCGTGAGATTCAACCATATAGTCTACTTGATTCTCCGTACATTTTTGTATAGCTTTGTGTGGAAATAAACTTTCACCTATGACTATATTCTACACAGAAGTCCGCAAACATTTCTCCATTCTCATTCATTTGCCTAAGTTGTTTGTCCATATTTGTCCACAACATGTTCATATCCTGTATTGTCTGCACCAATGTTCGCGTTTATGTCGTCCATCACTATGTTCACTTCTTTGTCCTGTCTATGTTCCAGAATCTTCGGTAATGTGTTATAGACGTCTTCCTTTCTTCAGCATCGTTGGTTGGTGCATAACACTGTATGATGCTAAGTTTGATTCTGCGATGTTTTGTCTTGAATTTGGACTTGATGATACTCGCATTGATTGGTTCCAATTTAATTAGTGCTCTTCGCGCCTTCTTTGGTAGCAGAAGTGCCACACCTTGTGTGTGCAGAGCATTGTCTTCTTCCTGTCCTGTCTTGACTATAATACCATCTCTCCAGATGAAAGCTTTGTTTGCCCTGACTGTGTCCATCTAGTCTCACACAACCCTAATAAAGCAAACTTTATCATCTCGCTTGCAATCAGTGTTGCCGTTCCAGCTTCATACATCGTCCTGACATTCCAGGTCCCGATTCTCATTGTCCTCCTTGGTGACGCTCCTTTAACTATGCTGCGTCATCTTCCTTCGAAATGAAGTCGCGTTGGTTTAAAGTTGCAGTTAATACTTCTATTATCCATTGAATGTACTAAGCTGGGGATTAGTTTACTCAGCTTCACCAGTGCCCTGTTGGCCACCTTTACCCGATGCTAATAATGTTATGTACTATTGTTGGTATATTCTACCTCCAGTGAATTTTGGCACGCCTAAAAAAATCAGTCCCATACATGCAAAACTTACGCAGATATGGGGGGACATACATACATAGACATTTAACAAGATTGTCATCCAAGACAAAGGCCCAGAAAGGAAGTCGATAAGGAAGCCATTGGCTTATCAAGAATCCAAATAATTTTCAACTATGTGTAACCCACCCTCCTGAGATATGTTTCAACCTTGTTTTTAAACATATTCACGCTGCTAGAATTTACACAATATATAGATAATGTATTCCATTCATTTATTGTCCTCTGTGAAAACGAGTACTTCCAGATATCCAATCTACACTAATCCTTTACTAATGTTACATAATGTCATCAAGTTCGACTATCTTTCTTGAGTGACAAAACTATATTACTATCAATATTTTTATATCCATTCAATATCTTAAAAACTTTAATTTGATCTCCTCTTAACTTCCTTGTCTCTAGGGTTGTAAGACCATATTCCTTTAGGCGTTCTTCATAAAGCATATTTTGTAAAGTATTTTGTAAAGCGTATTTTGGTAGAAAAAGGCGTGGTGACCACAAACTGAATAAGCTACTACCGGACACTCGAATTGTTCCATATGCTCTGAGATCATTTAACGAGCTACCCGTTCCAATGGCTAACACAGATCGCTACAAAACGGTTAATACCATATGGTGTTTGGTACACTATCAAAACACTTAAATGATTTATTATGTATGTTTTAACATACAATTATAGTATCTAATGTAATTTATTTATTTTCAGTTGAATGTAACTTAATTATGTTGATTAGAATGAAGTGTATTAATGTAATTATAATGACTAGCAAAAATGCCCGTCCCCAGGACGGGATAACTTGGTAGTTCATATGTGACAGTCATCATAGCAATGTTTACCAAATGCCTCAGGCCAATATGCCGTCAATACGCTCGAGATTATTTAAGGGAATGTCAAACGTATTACTAGAAACATCTGCATCACGCACGTGATGCAATACTCGTTGGATGTTCAAAATGTTGAAGGTCGCGTGAAGTTAGACCTACGGATACATGTGTTGGTTGTAGAATAGTAGAATATGGTTTTTACTGTGTATTGGCCCACGGTCTGCGACTTCAGGCCAATACGTGGGTGCGTGCTTTCTACTATAATTAATATTTACCGCCGAGATGGCGCTACTTACTCTCAAACGGTTTACGTACCGCAGTTTTCGCGGGGCGTGCGTGTGATTTCTGCGATTGTTGGAAGTTAACGTTTTACATATCGAACATTTGATTTACCATAAAAACCACTAAGAACCCTTGATATACGGGGTATTTCGAAACAAAAAAGGCGTTACGTTTCATTCGTGGGGGTTGTAGATTAATTAAAGCTGTCTAAGAGAATAACGTGAACATAACCACATACAAACATACTTACGCTAGTTTGATTATAGTTAGATACAGTCAGTTTTAATGTAAAGTGCCTCCTATTGAGTGTGTTGCCTTCACGGTTCGTTTTGGTGAATGTATATAAATGTAATTTTAAGGTAACTGCATTACTGTTATTATGTTCATGTGCATTAATTATTTTAACGTAATTTCCGGTATGACAAAATTATACTTGCTTGGCTATATGTATTTTATCGTGACTGTATGTACAATCCAACTGATAATAAACTGATTCTTATTCTGACTCTGTACAATCGTAGAAAACATGCAGAGCGTTGCTAACAATTGTACGTACTATTGTTCTAGTTACGTAATCTACGTCAACCGTCCAGAGGGGTGGTTGCTTTGAATTTGTTTTAAAAGTATCTGTTTCAGAGCACAAATTGAAATATAATATTAAACAAAATTGTCAGGTTACCGCGGAATGTGTTAGGATATGGTACTATTTGCACACTACAGGTTTTCATGTTAAATTGTTATTCTTATGTATTAATAGTTGGATTTTGAAAGTTATGATCGTTCTTGCACATTAGTGTATGAACTTGACTATATGATTTTGGTTTTATTGCATGCGTTTTAATTATTTACACAAGGCAACAACTAGTGTTATGTATAATTATACAACAATTAGTGGTGTACAATTTTCAGCATCGTAAAATCAGAATATATTTTTACTGCATGTGTTTATCAAAACTAATTAGGGCCTACATGTTTAAGCACTGTGGGATTCCCAAGTATGACGACTGCCAACGAATAAACTTATTGTTGTTGTCATTATTAAGTTGTAGACAATATTTTGTGACATGACACATGTGGCACCCTCTGCATTTTGAAAATATGAGCACCCACGTTAATTTATGGTACCCTCTGTATTGTAAAAATGTGAATCCCCTATGTGTAAAGCTGCCCATGGGCCTGAAGTGGCTTATGAACCTATCTCGATGTTGTTTAGTACCAATAATAAGGTAATTTTTATCTGGGTAAAGCTTCAGCTTACTTGATTCCTTACAAACAAAATGCTAGTGCGACAATTACTTAAAGTTGAAAGATATTATTGTGCATCTGATTGTGAAAGTGATACATAAACATGTGTGTCATCAGCATACAGGTGATGATTGCGATTATGAATAGTAATGACTTGGCTAAGGAACGCAAAGGACTGAATTGGAAAAAAGTCTATAAGCTAAACAGAACAGGGCCGGTGACAGTGACGGTGATCCTTGTGGGACTCCGAATGTGTGTCATATATATTAATGTTTTGGTGCCTGTCTGGAAAAATATTATTTGAACCACTAAAAATCTTTGCCAGAAATGCCATCTTGTCTATGGAGGCGTCAAAAAATGATCGATTGTATCGAAAGTAGCTGAGAGATCTAGTGACTTTGCTATTGTTGAAAACCATAATTATCATTGTCTATCTTGAGAAGAACGGTTTTCGTAGAGTGAAATCATTTATATACAGACTCTATATCATTCAATGTTTATAATGGGTTCATGAAGGCGATTAGCAACTACTTTTCCAATACTTTTGATAGAAAAATGATATTGGAGATAGGACGACAATTCTTCAAATTACTTTACAGATTTGCAATCAGTTTATTCTTTAATAAAAGGATTTACAAGAGATTGTTTGAAATTCTGTGGAACAACTCCGTCCTGCACTGATAGGTATATAATAGCAGTACATGCAATTGAAAAATGAGTTGATTGTTACTGCTTTTTTAGCTGGAAATGTTAGGGGATGTTTTAAGGTTAATGAGAATTTCACTAGTAGTTGCAGGTACGAAACACTGTAGCGTATTTTTAGCAAGTGGTGGTTCAGGGAAATCATAAACATTATCATTATTGACTAAACGCAATCGTAAGCGAGCAATCTTATTTGTGAAATATTTTGAAAACGAGCGGGACAATGGATACAGTGAAGAATGATGCCAAGGAACATTGTAATCTGGTATGTTGTACTACCTATGCTTAATATTCAGTGTTTGAAATAACGGTAGCCCGGTAGATGTTGGCTACCAGAATTTCCGTCGGGCTGCCAGATTATGAGACAAGAGGAGCCCTACGGGCTACTGATAAATCTGTGTCACAGGTGATCCAGTTGTCAGTGCAGTCCTAGTCAGTGCCTATGAAGAAATCACTGGCTTCCTGAAGGCCCCAGGTTGTAACACGTCAATTGTTAACGATTAACTACATCAAAGACATGCTTGCATGTCCAACTTCAACCTGACAATCCAATAAACAGCCTCCCAGCCACCTGTTGTTAGTATTGGGCTACTAATAAACTTTCCAGTGATTGAAAAGGTAGTTGCATATTTAATCCCCAATGTAATCTGGACATGTCCTGGTGCTATGCTATTTTAATGTGTAACTTAAATTGTGTAACAATGAGCATCAGTGTATGAAGCTGTTGGGTGTTAATGGGGGTCTAAGCTGGTTTCTGCAAGCATATTAGGGGCCAACATATAGCCACCAAACATGTGTGGGCACCCCTCCCCTGGTTCCGACACCCATAGGGCATTGATGAATGTGCAACTTAAAATGTGCAAAACATATTGTGCAACTTAAATTGTGTAAAAATTAATATGCACTTGGTCAGTGTCTCCTCAACAATATTAGCAAATTGTTTGTGGCATTAAATATTATAAAAATCTGTGTGTTTGCGAAACACATTAATTGTTACGCAATTTAAATAAAGTTATACATATTACAATAATGATTACTTCAATGAAAGATACCAGTACGATTTGCTTTCCATTTTATTTCCATCATTAATGTCAATGACGTTGGTCAACAAAGTCGCAATGAGGTTTAATGAGGTTGTTGTATAGGAATTGCCCTACACATGGACTACCAGATATGTATGTGGGCTACCAGATATTTCAGCTTAGATATGTGGAGTTATTTCGACCACTGATATTGTAAGTCTTATTAGTATGTTGTTGTTGTGGATCTTCGTGAAATATTAAGAGAATACAAATAAGTTTTGTGAGAGGTAAATAACATGTCAAATGAAACAAAACAAAAAAACCGGATCATCTATCCATCGAAGGATCATTATAATATAATAATATTACTTACCTGGCCAATTCACTCGATGGGTCTGGAAGTAATCAAAATAACAAACATCATTTAACATGTGTATATTGTACGTATCTGTTTAACTAGATATCAACATATTTAAATTTCATATAATCAGTCGTGACTAGAAACTACATATAGCAATGGCTGAAATGGCCGCATGGTGTGCACGACCGTCACACCCGCGGCTGCACAAATATCCATGTTAGAAAATAAAACCTGTCTGTAGGGCAGCGTACATTTGCATATAGAGGAAAGCTGTGGAACACTATTCCAGTACATATCAGAAATGCGACATATGTAGAATGTTTTAAAACACTGTTTTTAAAACATGTCAAGAAAATTCTATATAATTGTGAACATTTTGAACTTGACAGACCTGTATGAATGTTGATGTTTTAAGAATTGTAAATCACGCGCTAAACGTGACATGGTCACCATCGTGAAATAAAGATTTTACTACTACTACTACTACTACTGTCAAATAAATAAATAAAAGTTAAAAGTTTCTAGCTTACACCAATCACTGCGCGTACAAACTAAAAGTCAATTTAAAATATATAAATAAATTAATTAATTAAAACGTCATCACATAAATGCATAATACAAGTCCTCCACGGCAATGGTTATAATACACAAAACAGTATTTTACACATTGCCATGTGCACATTGGAAGATATGAGTCTTTATATTGCGCTTAAATAGTGTCAATGCACGTGCGTCACGGAGGGAAAGTGGTAGTGTGTTCTAGTATATTCATATAATAATTCCGGCTACTTGGACTTGGTGCAGCGACTTGAATTTGGTGTAGATCATTTACAGAAAAACGTGGTATATCAAATAGAATAAGTATTACTATTGCATATATATTATACACAAACGTTTTGTAGACATATATTGGGAAACAGGTTTTGTTAATTATTAGTCAGAGGGGGTATTTTAGAGTAAGTTAGTTTCGGACTCTGTCAGGGAAGTCAGCGAGCGTTAATAGGGTTGTTTACCATTTGAAAATTGAGATAGCATAGTGAATAGTCAGTAACATTGGAATATTGGTTAGAATAA
>SDWI01002358.1:19963-30036 GCA_009193005.1 Lamellibrachia luymesi
AAAATAGAATTGACAGATATCTGATAAGGGCGGGCTACACATAGATGAGAAAATTGTTGGACTCTCGATAAGCCAATGGCTTCCTTGTCCACTTGCCATCTGGAACTTGTTGTTCGAGATGGCAATCTTGTTAAATATTGTTAAATAGTGTGAAAGCGAGGCTTGAGCATGAAACCGTGCTCAATTGAGTTGAGTACGGTTTATAACCTCGGATCGGGCCCTGATGCTGGAGTACACTCCGGGAAAACTCCTCGTGGTCGCGGATACGTTGTCGAGATCGTTCTCATCAAAGGAGGTGGCGAGCACGACAGACAGTGAAGTGCACATACACGTCTGCGCGCTAAAATCAAGCTTACCTGTGTCTGAGCGCAAATGGGCTTAAAATTACATCTCGATATTTATTAAATAAAAACTAGTAAATTAGCATGGAATGAGTATTATAATTATTTACACGATTTATTTACATATTGTAGATTCATATCACGGTAATGTCAGGTTTGCAATATTTAGTTGTGGTTGCATTATGATATCCTAACATATTTTGGGGAAAATCAAAGGTTTAAGTTCTTCAAACTCTTAATACTGTTTCTTTCTCAGTAATTTTTTTCAGGATTTCTTACATACGATATACTGATATTTCAGTAGCTTTTATTTTGTCTAATTTGTGGACTTATATGAATTTAACAATTGTTTTTTTAGAAAAAGGCAGTTACTCATTCTAAACACTTTCTGCTGCAGCTTCTCCTGACAGAGAAGGTGGAGAGTCTGAGAGAGGAGGCAGATGTCATGACAACCATGCCAATGACGGCAGTTGGCATGGCAACAACAATAGCCAAGCCAGTTTATTAGTGTTGAGCAAGTCACAAACAAGGGATACAAGCTGACCTCTACTTGGCCTCTACTTGCCTGAAGCTATCTGACTTTACAGGGAGAGAGATAGGACTATTTGCTAATCGAATGTTGTGCCAAATACAGTCCAGACTTAGGTGCTGCTCGACTATGGCGCGAACCGCGACATTGCCGACGACATGTTGAAATCAGAATGTTTACTCCACATACATTTCTGGCTTATCGGTGTTACGATAGATTTGTCGGCCAGTCATCAGTAATTCGATGTAACAGGCTTGTATGCTACAGGAATAACTGTATCAGACAAGTAACGGGGAGACTTGACTTAATTTCATGGTTGTCCCAGCGTTTGTCTTTGTAGTGTTCATGTGAAGAGCTGTGATAGATCTGTCTCCACAGAAATATATATTTTCGACAGGGATTGTACCATTTATTAAGAATAATTGTCAGTTTGTTTTGAAGTGATGTAATTGTCACTGTTTGTTTTGAAGTGATGTAATTGTCACTGTTTGTTTGTAAGTGATGTAATTGTCACTGTTTGTTAGTAAGTGATGTAATTGTCAATGTTTGTTTGTAAGTGATGTAATTGTCACCGTTTGTTTGTAAGTGATAAATTGTCACCGTTTATTTTGAAGTGATGTAATTGCCACTGTTTGTTTGTAAGTGATGTAATTGTCACTGTTTGTTTGTCAGTGATGTAATTGTCACCGTTTGTTTTGAAGTGATGTAATTGCCACTGTTTGTTTGTAAGTGATGTAATTGCCACTGTTTGTTTGTAAGTGATAAATTGTCAGTTTGTCAGTGATGTAATTGTCACCGTTTGTTTTGAAGTGATGTAATTGCCACTGTTTGTAAGTGATAAATTGTCACTGTTTGTTTGTTAGTGATGTAATTGTCACTGTTTGTTTTGAAGTGATGTAATTGCCACTGTTTGTTTGTAAGTGATGTAATTGTCACTGTTTGTTTGTAAGTGATGTAATTGTCACTCTTTGTTTGTCAGTGATGTAATTGTCACTCTTTGTTTGTAAGTGATGTAACTGTATGTGCTTCAGCTGTAGCTGAGTTTTTTTCTGATGCTGACAATATTTATTGTAGTAAATTGTGAACCCAAACACGATATGTTTGAAAGCAAGAAGTCTTGCAAAAAAAACACTTGCATGAATGTATGCATACATGATTGCACAGATATAATTCATTCAGACTTCCAGAATCCATTGGTACTATGAACAGTTAACCCGATACGTACTGCAACAGGATAGTTTGGTTTTTCTCCATATCTTCTTTCAGTCCGGACATCATGCAACACAACACAACACTACTATGAGCTACATCAAGCAAAATCTGCTACGTTTTGTTGAAAACATCAGTATTTTATCATGCTTTTTCCAGTTTAAGCAAATCCATATTTTTTTATCGGATGATTGACTGCTCTGTCAAACTCCCATTAAAACGTGAAGTATAAAACTGTTACTTTAGATGTAGACTGAAACAAGCAATTCAGAGACTCTATGACAGCCATTATTGGCCCAATTAAGTTTTTTCAATGGCAAGCCAATGCTGGATGACATAGTGACAGCCATTATTGGCCCATTTTGCAAATGTCAAATGACAGCCATTATTGGCCGAATTAGGTTTTTTCAATGGCAGGCCAAGTCCGGTTTAACTACTATTGGCCCAATCGAGTCTTACTAGCTGTGCAGCGAGGTTGGCGTTATCACCTGCACAGTATTACTAATAGAAGAAGAGCCAACACATGAAGGTTCATGAAAAAGTAACTTGAAAATTTATTTTAAATATATAAACATGGAATTAATGTTTGAAGCATCTTAAGACTTTAAGTACATGCATGCAAAAATGTCTAATAAGAACAAATATGATTACAATCACACTCAAAATCAAATGCTTGACACTAAAAGTAAAACAAGACAACTTATTTAAAAAGGGTTCAAGAAATAAGTCAGAGAATTACAGACCAGTGAGTTTAACGTCAGTGATTTGTAAATTATTAGAAAGGTTAATTAAATACCATATGGTGGACTTCCTCGTTAAGCATAAATTATTAAATTCATCTCAACATGGATTCTTTAAAGCGAGGTCATGCTTAACAAATGTTATGTTTTTTGGAAGAAACCACTAAGTGGATAGACGTGGGATCGCCAGTAGATATTATCTACTTAGATTTTCAGAAAGCTTTTGACAAAGTGCCACATCAAAGATTACTACTTAAATTAAAAGCCCATGGTATCGGGGATAGCATAACTGACTGGATAGAACAATGGCTGACTGACAGAAGACAACGAGTTGTAGTAGATGGAGAAATTTCAAATTGGAAATCGGTTTTGAGTGGGGTACCTCAAGGATCAGTATTAGGACCTATATTATTCTTAATATATATCAATGACTTGGACGACAGTATAACAAGTAACGTACTGAAATTTGCGGATGACACAAAACTGTTTATAAAGGTTAATACTGCATGAGGCACGATGAGGAATGGGTAGTAGGGAATGTCCCCTGGTTGTATCACAAGGTTTGATTGTCCAGCCATGCCATTGACGGGCTGAATGAGATTCTGTGTGTTGCCGTTCCCAGATTAATAGGGCACTGACAGGGGGGTTGGGTCACAGCAGGAGATGCAGGGGGCGCTGACCGGGGAGTAGGGTTGGTTACACGTGGGCTGGGGTATGGGGATCGGTTGGGTCGCAGGGTGGGCCGCTCCACACTCTGAAAGAAACACAGCACTCACAGTTCAAGTTTCAAATATATGTCCACTGCATAAAATGCATTTTTGACACATGTGATCTACAGGAAAAAGTCAGAGTCCCAACATCAGGTTCTAATTAACAGTATTTTAATAGTCTAATAAAAATGACGTGTTTTCATAAAATATATCCACTGGGTGCACCAAATATTGATTGTGTCGGTATAATGTTTTATTTACTTTTACAGGCGTTTAGTACTTGATGCATTTATCAAGTATTCACAACATGTGTTTACCAAGTGTGTGAAGTATCTGATGCATGTATCAAGTATTCACAAGATGTGTTTACCAAGTGTGTGAAGTGTCTGATGCATGTATCAAGTATTCACAAGATGTGTTTACCAAGTGTGTGAAGTATCTGATGCATGTATCAAGTATTCACAAGATGTGATTACCAAGTGTGTGAAGTATCTGATGCATGTATCAAGTATTCACAAGATGTGTTTACCAAGTGTGTGAAGTATCTGATGCATGTATCAAGTATTCACAAGATGTGTTTACCAAGTGTGTGAAGTATCTGATGCATGCATCAAGTATTCACAAGATGTGTTTACCAAGTGTGTGAAGTATCTGATGCATGTATCAAGTATTCACAAGATGTGTTTACCAAGTGTGTGAAGTATCTGATGCATGTATCAAGTATTTGCAACATAAGTTTCCATTTTTTTTCTTCACAAACTGTGATAATAATGTGTAAATATTTTATGACCAAATCTTACTTATTGTGAGGGCACATGGGAAATTACTAATCTTCAAAAGAAACACGTGACTATCAATTTTGAACACAAGGTGGTAGATACATTTGGAATTGCCTATGATCCTGAGATTAGAGTATACAAATTGTAGAATCTAATGGGTTAGTTGGTGGCATAAGCTATGCATATGTCCCTGTTCTACAATCATCTGGTAGTTGGGAAATATTAGAAGGATTTCCCAAGGAAGCATGAGGAGCTCACCCACCTCCTGACACCCTCAAGCCATATTTGTCTGTTCCAGCTGGGTCTTCTACAAACATAAAGTCATGCTACAATACAAGGTTTCTTGGCCTGCTCCCTTCAACCATCACTGTGATGTTGAAGAGGGCAGGTCGTGATTTCTATTATTGAAATTCAATTATGAAGACCAAACATAATCACAATTTAAATTATATAATTTTAAGCTGCAATAAAATCTTTTCACCATAAAAAAGTCAAATACAACAGTTACATATTTCACCTATGAATACATTAAAATACAGACGATTACAGCAGATTACAATTGCAATCAAATCACAACCAATTGGCAATGAACAGCAAACGAATATGAACACAATTGCTTCCTGCAATAAGTCACAAATAGGAAAGGTTTCTCTCACATTTACAATAATGACAAATGCTGGGGCACCTACTAACTGTCTACTGCTCAAAACAGTGTTGTAATCCCAGCACTGTCATGGTGATATAAACTTGAACAAGTGGACATAGGTGACATACCAGGTTCTGCTGCTCCACTTGCCAGCTCCTGCAGGTAACTGCCATTGACCACGTGGTACCACTGGTGGCGACACTGGCTGCCCCCGTACAACTGTCCTTTCTGCAAGCAAGTACTCTGTCAACCAAGTAAGCAAACCATGCGATGTCTACAACATGTGTTTAACCCTTGGTGACATGCACAAAGGTAGCATCAAAACGTGTTGCTTGTTTTCTGTGATAAAAGTAGAGTAACTAGAACAACATAAAAATTACAGATGTGTATCAATTCTGAATAGTATTTGTCAATTTAAAAACCCAACAATGTTGAGGTGTAAAAAACTGCTATTGGGGCTGCATTTATAATTCATTAGGGGTTTCTAAATGACAGACCAATAAATATTTAAATTGAATATTCAATCACATACTCATAACACGACTTTATTTTTAAAAGTAATTAATCAATTAATAGAATTGGCCATAAGTAGGTTTCATTAATAAATAATCAATGCTCTAAATTCCCTTCCTGCACAAGGATTCTTCTACTAACAAGTCTTAGATAACAAACGGGGGTTCAAGGCGACACCTACTGGTTGTGCTGAGAACTCTTGTTGTCCTTCACAGCCACCAGGTGGCATTTCACCCAGCTGTGGTCCATTTTTGAATGAGATAGTCTTTGACCTGCTCGTCCCATCGCTGTTTACAGTCGACTCGGCCTGATTACGATGAGAGCCGTTGTAGTGCTGCTGCTGACCTCTGGTGGTGAACACGGAAAACATACATCAGTTAATATTTTAATAAACACTTTGTTGGACAAGACGTTTTGACATATAATTAATAATCGGAATGTAGAGGTGAAATAGAAGAGTACATTTCTGCAATTTCATAGTAATATAATTAGGAAAGCAAAACTACGCCAAGTCACAAACACCACATCAAGTAGTGTCCACCCTCCTCGAGGACGTAAAGTAACATGCTAGAAATTCAGTTGGACCTACGATTGTGGGATGCAGCTGAATATTTTGACCAATGTGATATCCTGCTTTGATGTTACAATTGAAACATGCATATAAAATTAATGTTATCTACTAACACATTTCATAGCAACTAGCAACTGATGTATAATGGCAAAGTTATTTAAGGTCAAACAAAAATCCCCTTATTGCAATCACTGTTGGTTCCACTGTGGTTTGCTAGCTAGCGATTTAACATACATGAGGGATTGACATAAACAGAAACAAGGGTAACACAAGGATGGAGATACCAATACACGAGGGATTGATGTAGACATAAACTAGGGTAACACTGCGGTCGCTTCGAACCTTTGGCAAGTTTGATCACCCCACATTGCTACAGTTCACTCAGCTGTATAAATGAGTACCTGGCAATACAGACAGTGGTGGAAATGTGAATGAATAGTCTTCACACAGTTGCAGCGTGGCTGAATGCTTCCCAGAGAAGTTGAGATGGCCTTGGAATGAACAGGTCTGCGGACTGGATACTGTGCTATATAAGAACGTACCTTTTACAAGGATGGATATACTAATACACGATGGATTGGTGGACAGAAACTAGAGTAACACAAGGATGGAGAAACTAACACAGAAACTAGGGTAACACAAGGAAGGAGACACTTAACACACGAGGGACTGATGTAGGCATAAACTAGGGGTAACACAAAGACTTTGTCTACAATTCAACAAATTTGTATTTCACCTATTAGTGTAAAAACCAATTTATCCTAAATTGGCTACACGGTCACCTATGGATGTGACATATATTGATACACAGATTAGATTATTATATCATGCTATATACTGTCAAGATGACTCGTCACAGACTGCACCATACATGCAGACGTTGCACAGGCAGTTGGACTTGTGAAATGGGTTACCTGGAAAGGCGACGATCAAAGCGAGGTTGGGGTGGATAGCTCCATGCGTGGTTGACGTTGGCTTTGTAGAAGGCATAGCGATCTTGCAGCGAGTGGATGCGAAGGCTGCCAAGACACAGGGTTCGAAGAAACTGACTAACACACAGTTAACACACCAATACACAGCCAACACACCAACTAACACACCGACTAACAAACAGCTAACACACCTACTAACACACAGTTACATACACACAACATCAGGGTGCATCCGGCTTTGGGCTGGTCAGATTTAAGGCCAAGTAAAAACGAAACATGCTTCTCGTCCACATCTTCTTCCTTTTTTTCGCCACCTCATTACTTTATATTACTTACTATTGAAAAAATAAATTACTATTTTAAAAGTTTTTTTAGTTCTGTGAAGAAATCTTGGTCCAAAACTTGTCATGCAAAGTACTCTTTCAATTTAGTCTTTAAATCAGCCACAGTGATTATCTAATACATGGCAGCCATCTTTGATAAAAAACAGCAACAAATCATATTAAATAGAAAATAATAAGGCCACAAAGTAATAATGAAATTTCACCTTGTACCAGCCATTTATTTATTTGGTGATAAAATTGTATCATTTGATTAAGGAATCATATCGTTCAGCAGTACGCAGCCCAATCCACCTTGTCAAATTATATCAAATGGCCTAATTTCGTGATATAAAATGTGAGACCTTTCTTTAAAGGCTGTGGCTACGCGTACGTGAGCCGTATCTTTAGACCTCGAGTCTAAAAGTACGGCAGTCATTCTGCGCATACCTTTGGATTTCCGGTTACGTGAGCCGTATTTTTAGCTTAAATTCTAGAAGTACGGCAGTCATTGACCGCATGCGCGTAATTTCATACGTGAGCCGTATCTTTCGCACTCGGTTCTAAACGTACGTGAGCCGTATGTTTAGTCACTGCTTTCGTTGTTGGCCTTCGTTCGTTGTTTCATACGCGAGCCGTACGTTTAGCATTCAGTTCTAAACATACGAGCCGTATTTTTAGCAAATTATTCTAGAAGTCCAGCAGGCAGGCACTTTGGTATTGCATTTTCTGTGAGCTATAATTAAAGATGTGTACATTGGAGGGAGCAGTACTTAATGGCTTCGATAATTAATACCGACTTTTTATGTAGACATTTTATGAATTTACTAGTATATGTAATGTGTGTGTGCATGAGCATTTTTAACTGTAAATCACGGTTCTAAACGTACGTGAGCCGTATTTTTTTTCACTGCTTTCGTTGTTTCATACGTGAGCCGTATGTTTAGCACTCACTTCTAAGCGTACATGAGCCGTATTTTTAGCAAACTTCTAGAAGTACAACAGGCAGACTCTTTGGTCTTGCATTTTTTTGAGCTATAATAAAAAATGTGTGTCCATGTTACATTGGAGGGAGCAATAAATAATACTGAAAGTGATTATATATAGACATTTTATAGTTATCTACAGATATGTCGTGTGTGTGTGATGGTGGTGTGTGTGGGTGTGAATGAACACAAAGCAACATTGTAGTGAACAACCAAGATAGTTTTATTAACCATGCATAAATACAACTTAGATGGATGGATGCCTTGAATACATAATACACAATTGAAACCCGGTTACACCAGAACATATTAGGGTTGACTAATAAGGCGGTTTAATAAAAAATGTGCTCAATCCATCATCCTCTGATGTAATTAATATACATGCTAATATGTTGGTAATCGTATACATTTCTATAGACAGTGTTAAACGTTTATATTATATGGTGCGCATGGAACATACTTAATAAGACGTTTCTAAATATCTTGCTCTACTAATAACGGAAATCCTGGCACATCATACTAAATTAATTATAAGTCAACATATTTTCTTCATGCTAAAACAAAACACATGCACATGGAATATACCAAAATATGTGTCTAAATACCTTAGTATACCAATAACTGAAATCCTGGCCCATCATACTAAATTCATTCTCCAATGGCATATTTTCTACATGCGAAAACCAACACCAAAATAGACAGTTCAAAAATAAAGTCTAATACTAATAACGTAACTCCTGGCACTGGATATCATTTCTACATGCTAACACAAAACTGACATGGAACAGACATTGGTGAAGTGCTCAGCTATAGCTACTTAGTACTGGGTTTAAATATAAGGACATCAATAAATTTTTGTTTACTATTGTTTGATTTGACATGGAATGACCCTAATGTAAAACATTTCAACAGTGAACAGGTAAAACACAGAACACACTAATGTAAAACATTTCTACATAGAACACACTAATGTAAAACATGTCTACATAGAACACACTAATGTAAACATTTCTACATAGAACACATTAATGTAAAAATGTACATGGTGCACTAATTAAAATATTCTCCATATGGCATCTGTTATTATAATGTACTAATATACTAACTAATGTGTATGGTGTGTATATGCATGTATTGTGTTCACGTGCTGTACATGCATGGTAATATGTATATATGGCAGACACTGAAGTGTTGATGTGTCACTTGAGCTGTTTGGTTGATGCGCTGCAGTTCACCGAACACACGTCAACCTATTAACATAAAGTGCAAACACATGGCAGTAATATGGAAAGGCGATAGTCAGACAGAAAGAAGACAATGTGTGTAGATAATTGATGGAACTATTGATCAGAGTGAGATGCTGCATAGACGATAAAGTAGACAGTGTAGCTGAATGAAATGATAGAGAAAAGAAACAATGGGAAAGGTTGAATAGTATGTGATGATTAGACAGAAGAAACAGAATGTTAGCAGAGTGTTAGTACATGGATGTGATATTGCACATGGATGTGATATTGCACTATTTGCACATGAATATGATATTGCATATTTACATATGTATATATAATTTTTATTTTATATATATATATATATACACATATTACATACTATTTATAGCTATATACACATTCGTAGGTCGATTCTATTAAGCCCCCAAACAGTCGCCCATCTACAGATGATGAACAACCCAAGTCAAAACCTTCAAATGCCAGGGTTACTTGTATTTGACCAGTCATGGTGTGTGTGAGTGTGTGTGTGTGAGTGTGAGTGTGAGTGTGTGTGTGTGTGTGTGTGTGT
>SDWI01002359.1:0-16967 GCA_009193005.1 Lamellibrachia luymesi
ACACACACACACACACACGCAATACTTACCAATGTGAAACATATATAACAACATCCATACATTATCAGTGTGTTGAGTACAGTATGAAAACAATGTGCGTCAAAGAAACGCTATAAATCTTGGTTTAGCACCATACGTGTCAACGCGAAATATATATATATGCAACTGGATGTGATGCTATTATATGCCTCACGGTTAAACATGCAATTGTGAAAATGGAACGGCATCGTAACACTTTTATACAATTATAATACATGCAATAATGCTAGATACACACGCATTTTAAAAACAATACCAACAAACCAACACCCATTCCGTGGATGCGGCAACCAACCACCAGAATTTGCGTCAAACGTATAGTGATCAACCTCTGCCAGGACCAGACATGGATCGTTGTTGGTGTCGTTCAAACGATGTTACATTGTCTCCACGGGTCCAGCGCATACATTGTCTCCACAGGCGGGTCCAGCGCATACATTGTCTCCACAGGTGGGTCCAGCGCATACATTGTCTCCACAGGCGGGTCCAGCGCATTCAGCGCATATGCTAAAAAGGAACATATGTATTTCAACATTTGATGACAATATATGCAATTAGTGAACGAAGATGCAACTACAAATACAAAACTGCACGTTCGCACATTATTCTTATTTCATGATGTAAAATGTATGAATGCGAACTATATTCTCAGCTTTCTTCAACAGGATGGCACACAACACGAACACAATATCCATTTATTTATTTATTTTTTGCAATCCAATAGCTTAAACGGGATATCTAACATATTCGTGTGGCCAGTGGCTTCGCCTATGTAGTCTATCGCCATAATCCTGAAAGTAGAATAATATAATTTGTCAGTACTAAATATTACTGCGAAGCCCTTTTTATATATACTTCCCCCATTTTACGTTCTTCTTCCATGTTTCCAAGTCGTATGTATATGCATTTACATAACACATTTAATTGAACATTGAATGATAACATCACTGCAACACCTGAAGCATGTACATTTCTAAATTGGTCATAAAATATGTTATATTTTTTTATTAAATTATCCGATTTTACATAGGTAAATGCATATGTAGTCACGTTTATTATCTGCTGTCAAACAATATACATTATATGTCTAAGAATGAAACCATGATTGCGGATTATCACAAAATCAAAGCACCCCAACAGTGGCGGTATTCGGCGCATCACCATTGCTATAGCTTGATTATAAATTCCAAATGAAAGTCTGATGGAGTGACACAAAGGTTAGTTGGCTGGGCAACGCCGTTGTTGGCCGGGCAACGCCGTTGTTGGCCAGGCAACGCCGTTGTTGTCTGGGCAACGCCGTTGTTGTCTGGGCAACGCCGTTGTTGTTTGGGCAACGCCGTTGTTGGCGGAGCAATGCCGTTGTTGTCTGGGCAACGCCGTTGTTGTCTGGGCAACGCCGTTGTTGTCTGGGCAACGCCGTTGTTGCCTGGGCAACGCCGTTGTTATCTGGGCAACACCGTTGTTGTGTGGGCAACGCCGTTGTTGTCTGGGCAACGTCGTTGTTGTCTGGGCAACGCCGTTGTTACTTACGACTTGTTACATAATTGCAACTGTGCATTTGAGTAAAACAGTTTTACACAAAAACGAAAGCTATTGTGTTTCTAGACGCATTTTTAATAGGAACATTATACACAATTGTATGCAACTGAAGTAGAGAGATTTCGTGAACAAATAGGAGTGTACCAAACTAAATAAAGATGTTATTGGCGTCAGTGGTGGTGAGTTTGCCAAAAATTATAGTACTAATGCGCAATTTTTGCCAATATCGTCTATTGTTCAATTACGTGAAACTAGAAATTATATTGAACATTACGGAAGGCTTTAATGTATTCTAACGTCAAATGTTCGTTTCCAGTAATGATTATAACATTCGGTTTGTGACATTATCCAGCTAGGCGCATGTGGCAACTGGTTACTAGCGCCACCTGGTGGAATATAGAAAGAATGTAATCTCTTGCGCCTGCTATATTTACAGCATTGGAATCCGCAAATGCTACGCAATAATATAGATAATTCCCTTCTCCTACACTTAAGGCAAACAATACGACGAGTATAATTAACGATCTGTATCATGTTCACATTTCAACACATTATTTTGGAGATTTGTTCGATGTGTGAAAACATCAAAACTGCTGGATATATAATGTAAGAGAGATGTAGGCTTGACACGCTTTTCTGCGTTCTGTGCCTGCTTGCCACAGCACAACAAGGCAAGCAAAATGTTGTGACTGCATGTGATTACAACATCATTAACATATGCTGATGCGCTGAAATGCGTTGGCGACGCCATCGCATCCGCCTGTGACCTTATCTGGGGATAAGGTCACGAACTTGGAAACAACTGAATATTGGGAAGAGACACAGATACGAGATTCAAGATATTATCTTGCTTCTGGGAGGCTTTCACCAAGCTCACGACAATATGAAGGCCACCTACGAGATAAAGAGGGACTCGATGCAGAATATTTTTAAATGATGACTGCGACGCTAGTATGGATGACAGAGGTCATTGCTAGCGGTTGTAATGTAATTGGCAATCATGGGTACAGCAAAATATACACCGTCACTATGTCAGTAAGATGGAACATGATATACGTAGGCAAAAAGGCTAGTCTGAATTAAACAACTGAATGAAGATGCCAATGAGAACATTGTTCGTGGTCGTCCAAAAGAGAAGTGGAAGACGGCAGTGTTGATGGTGCTATGTATGCCGTTGGTCACTCTACAGAGGTGAAACATTACTAGCAATTGCGGGATGCAACATAGACATATTATCAAATGCATGCCCTTTGGTAAAGATGTCATACCAGGGTACACGTCTGTCGTGAACGGTACAATGCTTAAAGCCTCACGTCATTAGTGCAGCAGCACGCGTATGTCCGGTGTTAGAAGCAGGTAAGTGTGGCTCAGACGATGATGTGGAGTGAGTTATAAAATATCTACATCAAACAACCTACATTAGGTTTTGTCAGAAAGAAATCTGCCTACCATCAAAGGTATCTCTCGCCTTCCTTACCCCCCTCCCCACCCTCCACACCCCTCTCTCTCTCTCTCTCTCTCTCTCTCTCGCTGCCCGGTTACTCGCCGATGGAGCACAGCCCCGGTGTAAAATGTTTTCAGACATGTCGTAATTTAACACCACGTTGCTTCTACTGTATGCGGTACATGGTTCACGCAGTGCGTGCATTACGTGTCACACATTGTTTACTGTCAGCTCGCTTTCGTTGGGTGTCACAGGTTGTTTACTGTCAGCTCGCTTTCGTTTGGTGTCACAGGTTGTTTACTGTCAGCGCGCTTTCGTTGGGTGTCACAGGTTGTTTACTGTCAGCTCGCTTTCGTTGGGTGTCACAGGTTGTTTACTGTCAGCTCGCTTTCGTTGGGTGTCACAGGTTGTTTACCGTCAGCTCGCTTTCGTTGGGTGTCACATGTTGTTTACTGTCTGCTCGTTTTTTCCTTCTTGTTCCCCCTTATAAATATACAGGTAAATCATGGTAAATACCATGATGTGCCATGAAAACCATGGTAATCCATGGTGCTTTGAAACAGAGAAGCCATCTTAAAATACCATGGTTTTTGAAAGAGGTAAACCATGGAATACCACAGTTTACGATGTAATGTCATGGTTTAGCATGGTATACCATGGTATGCCAAATAGAGCAAAATTCTTTAAAAAAAACATTGAGAACAATAAATAAAGCAATAAATACTGGAGTACATGTACTAATAGACTATTTTTATTATTAAATGTCAAGTTGCATGCGCTAAATTATTGATTACGAAACAAGTCATGCATCCATGTTTTATTTAATATTGCAGTTCACTGTTCTTTATTTTACATCTCAGCCAAACAGTTCTCCCGTTTCTCTCTTTACTATGTTGCACAAACCTGGTTTTGTGCAACATAGCTACTTTTGAACACCACGTTTATTCAAATTTGCATGGACGTTATTGGATATTGCCACTGTTCACAGTTAATTGTTTGTCATAATGATCTCTTGGGTCTATGTTTCTTTACTAGTTATGCTGCATGAGCCTTGATGAAAGGGCTTCCTGAGAAACCGAACATATGTTTAGTTTGAAAAGAAAGATAATTGACCGAACATCAGGCTTCCTGTGGAATTATGAAAATTATGATTTTGTTCTTAAAACATTAAAACAAAATTAAATGAATATTCTGATTATTCACAATATATGCATTTACCATTTTTATTTCAATCAGTAATATTTTGAAGTTGAATTATGGCATTTGTGCTTTTCAAATAATGAAATGTGAAGTGTACGTCCACACGTACGTTTTACAGAAGAGTAGCCTAGTCAGACTACATGGTTGTTAATTATAAAGCAAACACAATGACATTTGCCTATAGGTCCATTATGGACAAAAATGTAAGACACAGTATGTCCAAATATAACATGACCCACCACGAACTGTTGTATGCGCCTATGAGTACTATTAAGCATAAGTGTAATGAAATGTGAAATATCAATACATACTATGACAATGCAAAAAAATATATGTAAGGCTGTGATTTCATATCTCAGCACAATATTTTTTTTCTAGCTGCTATTTCTAACTTATAATTTGTTTAATATGTAATATGTTTGTGGATCTTGAGTCCGAATATAGATGATAATGATAATAATAATAACATTCAGAGATAATAATAATAACATTCAGAGATAATAATAATAATAAGAAAAGAGTAGGTCCATAACAACATATAACGAACCTGTGATCTAGATACCAGGAGGAAATTAATTAATTTGTACTCAGTTTTGAAGCTTAATATCTATAACAAATGGTTTTTATATGTTTTTATGTATTCATGCTTCACAGTTTTTGAAATGTTTGAAGCAATATTACAAAATCGGTGAGGCAGGAATATTTCCCACTTCAAGGCGTGCCAACACTAGGGGTTGTCAAATACCTCATTAAACCGTGTGCCCTCTATGGGGCTGTTTAGGAATACCGCATCCTACACGACTACCCCATCGAAGACTTTATACAGGTCATCAATGTGGCAGAACACTGTCCTGACATTTTAATATGTTGTTTACCTAATAATACCCCACATGTTAATGGCAAATGTCATAGATAAATGTCACACAAATGTCATATCATACCAGAGCAAATATTTGTACTGTTGTATTGCTAAACGAAATGACTTGGACATTGTTAATACTCTGTGATACGATCCACTATTAATTTCGATAGAGTAGGAAGGGATAAAACGTTCATTTGGGGGAGAAATGCCAAACTCGATCTAGTTATGAGGCTCGACAATAAGAATTTCGAGATAGCCAGATGGAGTTGCATGGCATGTCCATCTTGTTACACTAGGGTTGTATCATGTCCATCTTGTTACACTAGGGTTGTATAATGTCCATCTTGTTACACTAGGGTTGCAGCAGAAGCAGACACATCGAAATCTGTTCACATTACACTTTGAGCTTTTTAATGTCACAAAACGTCCTCACAGAAATGGGACTGTTTAAAGTAGCCACGGAAAACTGAGACCAAACCAATAAATGCATAAACTATGCAAACATGGTTGTAGTAATGCTACAGATGTATCGGTTGAGGGCGCTATATGAAAACAAACATATTCAAATAAAACATTTTAATATTGCGAACGTCCACCTCTGGGCCGTGGCCTAGTGGTTAAGGTGTTGGATTCTAAATTCAAGGGTTGTGAGTTCAAGACCCACACTGGGCACGGTTCGTTTTCAAAGCTTAGGCAATTTCGTTTACCCTACTTTGCCTCAGTCTACTCAGCTGTAAATGAGTACAAACACTGTTTGGAAGGTACCTGCGATGGACTAGTGTCCCGTCCAGGAGGGTCAGTATAACTGCATTCTAAGTTGCTTCGCACTATAGAAACCAGGTTTAAGCACTGGCCATATAAGCCTTCTTTGCTTCCTAAGGCGTAATGCCTGTGGGATGACTTTACCTTTACCTACCACCTCTGGGCATTTTTCCACCATGGGTGGGGCTCATGCCCCAAGATAGGACCACCGCTTAAATTGACCCATTGTTTTAGATGTCAACACAAGGAATGCACCTGAGATAATGAACTAGATTATTCATAGCACATAGATGGTATACACCCAAAGGATTCTTTCTCGGCGTTGAATGTACCTGAGATAATGAACTAGATTATTCATAGCACATAGATGGTATACACCCAAAGGATTCTTTCTCGGCGTCGAATGTACTTGAGATAATGAACTAGATTATTCATAGCACGTAGATGGTATACACCCAGAGGATTCTTTCTCGGCGTTCAATGTACCTGAGATAATGAACTAGATTATTCATAGCACATATATGATATACACCCAAAGGGTTCTTTCTCGGCGTTGAATGTACCTGAGATAATGAACTAGATTATTCATAGCACATAGATGGTATACACCCAAAGGATTCTTTCTCGGCGTCGAATGTACCTGAGATAATGAACAAGATTATTCATAGCACATAGATGATATACACCCAAAGGATTCTTTCTCGGCGTCGAATGTACCTGAGATAATGAACTAGATTATTCATAGCACATAGATGATATACACCCAAAGGATTCTTTCTCGGCGTCGAATATACCTGAGATAATGAACTAGATTATTCATAGCACATAGATGGTATACACCCAAAAAAAATTCTTTCTCGGCGTCGAATGTACCTGACATAATGGACTAGATTATTCATAGCACATAGATGGTATACACCCAAAGGATTCTTTCTCGGCGTCGAATGTACCTGGACGGTTTGCCCCGACTTCCTCTATATCTTACAAGTTGCAAGGTAGTTAAAGGACGAACATGTCCTTTTATTTATTGAAAGTCTGAGGCAAGAAAAGTGGGAAAATATGTTATAAAGATATAAAATATGTAAACCTGTACACTGATTTCGTTTCATTCACAAAAGAGAAGAGATGTTATAGAACCATAGGCGATTTTGAATACCGCGATACGAAAACAACGGCAGTCCGCAGTCGACGACCTCCAACTCATTTAATGCATGAGGATAGACACATCACCAGATGAAAACATTTCAATATTTGATTATTTAGGATGTAGTTTTTAGCCATCAATAATTAAAATTGCCAAAGTTATACAAATGTTAAAAAAACTGTGCTAAAGCTTACCTTACCAAATTCTAGACCAATTTCTCCCTTACCACAATTATATAAACTGCTGGACAAAATGTTCGTTATCGGAACAGAACAATATATTAAGTTCGAGTCAGTACGGGTTATGTACATATACTAATATAAAATGCTACGGATAGCAAAACAAAACATGCAATGGGCGTATTTATTGATCTTAGAAAGGTTTTCAATATATCAATCAACCAATCAATCAATCAATCAATCAATGTGAGTTTATTTGGTTATTCATTTACAATGTTGTTACATATACGGGCATAAATAATTTGATTTAGTAACTCAGGAGATTCTCTGGAAACCCCAAAAGGCTTATTACGAGAACCACTTATGATTACGTGTAGTAATCGTGTCATGGAATGATGCTGCAAGTTGGCATTTATGTTAATAATACTAGATAGGAAGCAAATAACAAATTTAAATTGGGCGTCTTAATCCAGCAATCTAGCACAATCTAACGACGTGTTAAGTGAACAATATAGTGAGTATTCGTTAACATTTCCAAAAAAAATACGTTAATAATAGTAAATGTGACGCATATAGAAAATTACAACAAATGGTCGTAATCCATAAATCTAGCACAATATAGCAACGTGAGGCAGAGTGATAGTTGAACAATATAGTGAAGACTCATTAGTATTAGCAAACAAAAATAATAATAATAAATAAATAAATATTGATTTCTTTCGATACAGTAGAACATGGAATCATTATCAGAAAGT
Organism: Lamellibrachia luymesi; assembly: GCA_009193005.1. Lineage (NCBI taxonomy): Eukaryota > Metazoa > Annelida > Polychaeta > Sabellida > Siboglinidae > Lamellibrachia > Lamellibrachia luymesi. The sequence goes on from SDWI01002359.1 coordinate 7,925, forward strand.
TTAACTATTGTGGTGCGCCTGGATTAGCAAATTGTTGTATTCAAAGGTACCTCACGAATAGAAAGCAATCGGTAAATGTGTCAATTTGTCTCGCAGCTACTAGATGTCAGATATGGTATTACGCAAGGGTTTATTTTAGAGCCAACGTTACTTGTCCTCTATGTTAACGAATTTTGCAATGTATAAACATTAGCACAATTTTATTTGTTGTAACAACCTACTTGAACTACAAGATGTATTATGTATTATATAAAGAACTTACCCAGTTATACAAATGGTATCCTGTTAACAAAGTATCGCTGAACCTTTCACAAAACTATTACATTTTATTCAAGAACCGCCCGCCAGATGTGGACATTAATGTGTTCATAAATCATGAACGAACAACCAGCGTGTAATCAAATGTATTGGTGTATTTGTTGATGACGATCTAAACTGGGAACATCAAATTAATACGGTTATATACAAATTTTCGAAAGTTACAGCGATCATCTACAAAGCAAGTTGTCTAACTAACCATGATGGAATGAGCATATTATATAGTTCCTTGTGCTTTGCCTTATGTTAGCTATTGTAGTGAAATGTGGAAAACACATATGCTTAAAAAAACTCAATGTGTGACGGTACTATATATACAAGTAGTTCATCTAGTTTGTAAGGTGAAAAACGCCTAGACACACCAGCACCCTTTGTAAACAACTGTGCAGTTTGAAATTAGCAGATTTTGTTAAATTTAAGACAGCTGTTATTATGTGTAAGGTATATCACAATGAACTACTGGATATGTTTATATTTACCTGTACACACACGTGGTACTCGACAGAAAGATAGCTTCCGTAGTCATTGTGTTCGTACCAATATAAAATCTATGTGAATTTTATGTATGGTGTGACATTGTTGAATTCATTCCACAAAACATTCACTGTGTGCAGAAGTATCCAAATGTTGTGTTTAATGACCAAGTTAAAAATTCCTTCTATGTATTAGTAAGTCTAATAAAATCTGTATACATTAAATAACATGTTTTAACGATATTGTTTCTGTATAATAAATGTTCTGGTTGGGGTGAAATAAGCATATGCATAAAAAATTCACCTCTTTTCCGATATTTTATTGTTTATTTATACTTTCATTTTACGTTTTACAAATGGTGTTGTGACTTATACTGACGTGTTTCGTTCTGTGTTTAGTTATTGCTGGAAGTACCTTACTTATTTGTTGATTGGCTGGTTGGTATTTTGCTTACATTTGTCGTCCACTTAGTTTAGTAAAATGAAGACTACTGTACAGTGGTTTTGGTTCGCATTGCATTCGCTAAATTTGTCGCGCAGTGCATTTCTTGGTTGGTCATGAAATCGCGCCATGGATTTTACATTTCCCTTTTCCACAACATTCTTGCATATGGGTCATCCAGTGTTTTTTTAGAGCATTTATTTGAATCCATGAATCGCATCCATAAATCAGGATCGGCTCGACCGTTGTCCTGAAGATATTCAGTTTAGTGCGTCTGCGGATGGACGCTCTGCAAACTGTGTCAATGCTACGGTTTTCAACACTGGATATCATTTTGTGAGTTTTTGTAGGTCACACTGTATTTATAATCCTTTACTTTATCAGTTTGACTCACATCTAAAGTGAGGATACCACGGTCAGCAATTTAGCAGACGGGTTAATAAGCAGCGACATCTGCCTACATACCCCAAGATGGGACTCGGGTATGTAGGCACGAAAGCCAGTCTAATTAAAAATCCTGAATGAAGAGACCCAAGTGAATAGTTTTGTTTACCTGCCAAAAGATAAGTGGAAGACCATAGTGTTGGAGGTGCTTTGTACAGATGAAGCATTAAGAGCAATTGCGAGATGCAACATGGACAATCTTATTAAAATACATGCCTGCTGGTAATGGTATCATACCAGGGTACACGGCTGCTGTGACCGGTACAGTGAACAAAGCGTCTCGTCAGTAGTGCAGCAGCACACGTATGCCCGGAGCCAGCCTCAGACGAGCGAGCGGGATCCACGATCGTAACAAATGTGACATTTCCCAGTGAATGCACCTGAGGTATCGGTATTGTGGATTAATACCGTCCAGGCGGTGCTGTAACTGTTGGTGGTTTAAACCGCTAGTGCGAACCCAGCTCACTGTCTGCACGACGACGCCCATTGTGTGCTGCACTTTCACATTTTGTTTTGCAGCATAGGCGGAACGAAATATCTCCACAGGCCGCAGGTTGCGGATCCAATTAATTATCGTAGGCCTATATCATTATAGAAAATGTAACTTTGTTGGAAGAGATAATTAATATAAATAAATAAAACATAATGTTACTCTTTGTGTTAATGGATAAAAAATGCTCCAAAATTGCAATGTGTTGGGAAAGCAACCCGCCCGGACCCCCACTTCCGCTTTGCAAAAAAACGCATCCACTCAAAAACCGCCAGCGCTACTGGCCTGCATACCCATTATTTTGCTTTTGCTGAACATACTTAATTACTAGTTCACTCCCGCTGTCATGCGTTTAGATAGTGTGTAGGCAAGAGCTGATGCTTGATCTTGGAATGTAAAGACAAAAGGTACTTTAGCATTAAGACATCATAATATTAGGAATCCTCTCTCTTGCAGCTTATTGCCGGTGTAAGTTAAATATAGAAAATAGTGTAACAACCGTTAATTTGAATTGCTTNCATACTTAATTACTAGTTCACTCTCGCTGTCGTGCGTTTAGATAGTGTGTAGGCAAGAGCTGATGCTTGATCTTGGAATGTAAAGACAAAAGGTACTTTAGCATTAAGACATCATAATATTAGGAATCCTCTCTCTTGCAGCTTATTGCCGGTGTAAGTTAAATATAGAAAATAGTGTAACAACCGTTAATTTGAATTGCTTGTGAACATAATGTAGTTCTGTTTTTGTAATATTTACGGAAAGTTTATTTGTGTGGAACCACTTTGTTATTTATTATTTTCATTATTAACCTCATCTATGAGTGTAGTTAAATGTTGATGTGAATGTTACATATTAAGACATCAATGCAAGGAACCCACTTTATGTAGGCAAGTAAACATAAACAACAGCGGACACTGGCTACAATTCAAACGTAGACGAGGAAAAGTTGTGAGTCTTATATACTGCATGCAGTCTATTTTGGTGTCGAAATTTCATAATTACTTGTATATAGGTTTGTCCGTGTTAAAAACAAAGACCAGGAAGCAGTAGTAAAATTAATGTCATGCAGGACTACAGAGATGCTTCACTTTCCAAATATGTTTATTTTTGCGGTGTGAATTACAATTATTATCTTATAATTATATATAATTATCTATAATTACCTATAATTATATATAATTATTTATAATTATATATAATTATTTATATTTTAAAAATGCCCATCCTCTTGAGGGAATAACGTGGTAGCTCGTAAGTGACTGTCACGACAACAATATTTACAAATTTTCGCAGAAATATCCATCTATGCCTTAAGCGTGGGGCTGCCAGTCAATATCTCTCGAAATTGCGGCGTGATACTGAATTTATAGCAACGTCTAACGAAGCCTTGCCCTTGTATTACGTAACTTCAGAGAAATCAAATAAAAGACGCATGACGTTGTGAACAATTGTACGTAATAACTACAAAGGTAATTCGATTGTTCGTAAAACGGATAACAGCGGGGTGAAATTCGATAAAATAAAACTGAGACGACCTGACCGTGGGTCGTAGATGAACCCCTGAACGTTGGGAGCCCGATATGCAAAGCATCTTGGAGGAGTAGCATAACATACACATATACATACATACAAAGATACATACGTACATACATACATACATACATACATACATACATACATACATACATACATACATACATACATACATACATATATACACAGTGTTATTACATACATATGTACATACTTATACACATACATGCATACATACAATACAACATAAAATACTTCTGTTGTGTTAAAAGCGCACCAAAACAAAATGGGTTAAGCAGCTTCTAATCGATAAGCAGTTACAGTTGTAAACATTTGAATTGGTACGTTGGGGAACTGTGGAGAATAAGTAAGCTTAAACAGGTGGGGTTTTAGATTACGACGAAGTGTTGTTATATTCCCTACATACTTAACACTAACAAGGGGTAAGTTCCAGAGGCGGTGCAGCAATTGAACAAGCTCAAGTTCCGACATTTGTCTTAACACTGGGAACTAAAAGTAGATTATAATTAGATGGTCGAAGTTGTCTAGAAAGACTTGCAGTAGTGAGCCGTGAATGTAAATATACTGGTTCCTGCAATGACATAAGAAGTGGTAGTGGAGTGAGAGAAACGAGGAGACCGGGTAACTCCCATTTCAATATGTCCTTGAGAGCAACATTATGACAAAGGGAATTGTAATAGTAAATTATACTACTAAAAAGAGCAGTTGCAATAGTTTTGGTGACAATAAAAGACATGTAATGGCGAATACGACGAAGGTAACCATTGTGATAAAAATAGCAACGACAAGTTTGTGAAATGTGCTGTCTAAATGTTAATTATTATCAAAGATGACTCCTAACTTCCGTGCTGAGACGGCCGGATGTGGAATTCTGACCCAGCATATTTGAGGGAACAAACAATCACGTTTACCACGTTGCTTTTGTGCACCAATAATAAGCAGCTCTGTTTTATTTGCATTTAACTTTAATTTTATGTCAGTCATCCAGTTGAATATATCATGGAGAAAACTCTGAGCTGGTTTAAGGAGCAATTTGTATTCGAGGTGGCCGAGGAAAGATACGTCTGTGTACCATCTGCATATAGGTGGTGATCCAAGTTGTGTTTTGAATAACTGAGCTCATTGGAGTAGTGTAAAGAGTAAAAAGTAATTGGCCAAGAACAGAACCCCGAGGAACGCCACATGAAGTGGCTAGTGCCGCTGAAAAGCAATCAACTATCTTCAATATTTGGTATCTATCAGCTAAGTATAATGAAAACCAGCTCAGAGCTGTGCCAGCTATGTCATACCACATTGACAAGCGTTTAATAAGTTATATAATAGTCACCATACCTTTGTCGATATTTAGAGTAACACCATTAGGTATTTTAGAGTAACACCATTAGGTACTTTAGAGTAACGCCATTAGGTACTTTATGGTGACACCATACATACATACATACATACATACATACATACATACATACATACATACATACATACATACATACATACATACGTACATACATACATACATACACACACGTACATACGCACATACGTACATACGTACATACATACAAACAAACATACACTTGCACGATTATAATAAGATGGTACCTTTGTGAGGTGCATCGCCCGCGAATATATTTATTTCACACGCCTTAACTGTTATTAAGAGTTGGGGACTACGTTCTATGTTCAATGTTGTTTCAGTCGGTTATCGTTCAGCCTCAGAACAATCAAATTTCCGTATGTCGTCATTGAAAGTGCGCAGCGGAGAATGACAATGGGGAACCGTGAAATTGCGTATGGCTGAGTGTCACTACAATAGTGCGGAAGAGTGCGGAGAAAATTTACCGACAACATGTTTCAAACATTAATATATTTTTACGGCACAGAAAGTAAGCATAGCCCATGACAAGACGCCCAGCGACAGTGCGACCGGGCGGCTTGACTTTGTTATCGCACGCGCCATTTAGTTCCATCCGGATCAAGAACGTTCGATTCTAGAATGACTACTGCACCATAGAATCGCACGGCTAAATAAAATATCTCACCTTCGGAAAAGGATGAACTCGTCACATTGTTGACTGAAGTGAGAATCAAAGTTGAGATCACAATTTCACAACGGAGGATGAGCGGGGAAGTTGGCCTGTGGTAGCTGAATCGTACCTAAGCTGGTCGCACGTTATTTGGTATCGATGCGCAAAGTGTGAATGTCACTTGCACTGAGCATGACAATACCTAGACATTACAGCAGGCAAAAATCAATAAGAACGCATAAAATCTAATGAAACGTTGCTGTAGCATGAGTTTATTATCTGCTGTCAAAGCACACACAAAGCACAAAATACGCCCGCATCGCAGTAATTTACCGATTGCACATCCACCGAATCATTGACATTATACGGTCCAGTATGACCTATGCTAGTTATAAATAAATTAGCAATTACAAGTATCCCGCCATATCAAAACAGTTTTACTTCAACAGCTGTGCCAGCTGTGTATGGAATATATTGATAAAAATAAACACATGTTGCAATGCAAGTCAATAAATAACATTAAAACAGACTCTACAGTATTGATACACGATATCTTCCTATGTATCTAGTAAAATGTTGCTTTCTGTATCACTCTATCAACTGGTGGTATGTGGTGTGCGTGCGTGTGTGCGTGCGTGTACGTGTGTGTGCGTGCGTGCGTGCGCGAGTGCGTGCGTGTGATGTGCGTTTGTGTGATTTAGCACATTACTGTTGTTTAACAAAGCGTGGAAGTTATAGAATCAGATAGCAATATACATACGTGTTGGAGACGGTGTTGTGCTTCATAATAACGTGTATCGTTCTGTTTTTTTTTTTGTTAGAAGTAATTTATTGATTGATTGATTGGATGGTTGGATTGTTGACTGATTGACTGATTGATTGAATTATTGATTGATATTTTGCTTACTTTTGTCGTCCACATAGTGTGGTTACATAAAGGCTTCCTTAAAGTGGTTTTGGCTTGCATTGCATTCGCTAAATTTGTCCCGTTTAGTGTGAGATGGAGCCGTGCATTTCTTGATTGGTCATGTGATCGCTTGGATTTCCATTTCCATTTTCCGCAGTATTCTTGCATATGGATCATCCAGTGTTTTCTCTAAAATCTGTATTAGAGTCCATGAATCGCATAAAAAAATCAGGATCTTTTCGACCGTTGTCCTGAAGATATTCAATTTGGTGTGTCTGCGGATGGATTTCATTGCCAGGGTTTTTAACACTGGATATAATTTTGTGGGTTTTTGTAGAATATATATATTTATAAAACTTCACTTTCTCAATTTGACTCACTTCTAAAGTGGGGATACCACGGTCAGCAACTTAGCAGACGGGTTAGTAAGCAGGAACATCTTATGGAGTAAACGTTCTGCTTCTTGTGTAATATATAATCATCTAACTGATAGTTTGAAAGACAGACCTGAAAATTTTTTTGCAACAAATTATATTAAAAATATCATAGAATTACACGCAAATTAATTTCTTCTGTTATTGTTATTCTAATTAATGAAGTGGATTTTCAACAGCATTTGACATTTCTACAATGTCACGTTTTAGAAAGGCATTTCTCTGTAGAGTGATCCATTGTTGACTCGACACAGGTCGTTGCTAGTGGTTGCGAAGTCGACATTGTCAACGTTATTGGCAATCATGAGTGCAGCAAGAAATACCCCGTTACTATTTCATGGAGATGGGATATGGGGTATGTAGGCACGAAGGCCAGTCTTATTAAAAAACCTGAATGAAGTGACCCAAGTGAACAGTTTTTGTCTGACCTGCCAAAAAGGAAGTGGAACACGGCAGTGTTGCAGGTGCTTTGTACAGATGAAGCAATAAGAGCAGTTGCGAGATGCAACATGTACAATCTTATTAAAATACATGCCTGCTGGTAATGGTATCATACCAGGGTACACGGCTGCTGTGGCCGGTACAGTGAACAAAGCGTCTCGTCATTAGTGCAGCAGCACACGTATGCCAAGAGCCGTTGTTAGTGGTTGCGAAGTTGTCAACGTTATTGTCAATCATGAGTGCAGCAACGACGACGTCCGGTGATTGCTGCACTTTCACATTTTGCTATGCAATGATCACGAAAGGGACGAAATATCTGCACAGGCCGCATTTTGAGGTGCCAGTCAATTTTATAAGCTTATGATAGAAAATATAACTTAGAAGTTGGACGAGATAGTTATTGACTTTTAAATAAACAAAACATATTTTATGTTTTGTTTTATTGGAATTTATGTTCTAAAATTGTTTCGGGAAAACCACCCGCCTGGACCCACAAAACAGTTCCGGTTTACATAAAATGCACCAACCCAAAAACCACCCTCGCTTCTGGTCTGCAAACCCATTATTCTGCTTTGGTGAGAATACTAATGTAACAGTTCACTGGCATACGTTTATATATTATGTAAGCAAAAGAGCTGATGCTTCATCTTGAAATGTGAAGGCAAAAGGTACTTTAGCATTCAAACATAATAATATTTGCATAACTCTGGGAATCATCTATCTTGTAGCTTAGCCGGTATCAATTAAATATTGAAAATAGTGTTACAACTCAAGGATATAATAACGACAAAACATTATAACAAACTTGCCCTATAATAAAAAAATATGTCAAAGATTAAAAAGGCAGATTTGCCTAAATTAATTGCTTTCCATAATTGTTCGCATTCTGCCTTCAAGGTGTCCAGAGAATATTAGGCCGTGTTAACATCTAATTTTCAGCCGAATTACGATGCGGATCAAAGAATTCGGCTCTGTTCACATACACCGAGTTAAGCCGGATTAAACCGCCAACTGAATTAGTGCACCAGAGGGCGTGGTGTGCGGGTCATATGCACTCATACATGCCCTCTGTCATGCAGCAGCGCTGCCATCGCAGAATCAAGGCAAACGGAGCGTTCACTTTGGCTAATCCGCATCCTAATCCACCTGTTTTCCCGCATTATAATTCGGGTAGCTTAATGCGGATTAAGGGTGTTCACCTTGCGCTACCCGAATTGGGATCCGCATCCTAATGCGGATTAACGTTGTATGTGAAGACGGCCTTAGACTGGATGCGTTTTTTCCCGAAAAGCGAAAACGTAAAAATGAGTAGGCTGTTAGGTTGTTAGGAATCTTAGTGGAAAGTTTAATAAAGGATATATAAACAAGGTAAGGCAGCAGCATGAAGCGTACGAGGATCCGGAAGTAACCAATCCCTAAGAAGTAACAAATCCCTAAGAAGTAACCCATCCCTAAGAAGTAACAAATCCCTAAGAAGTCACCAATACCTAAGAAGTAACCAATCCCTAAGAAGTAA
>SDWI01002361.1:9972-20667 GCA_009193005.1 Lamellibrachia luymesi
TCAAATTCCTCAGCGACATCGACGGTCAGTGCAAAAATCGTGTCCATGTTTGTTTCCTTACACTGTCAAATATTGTTATTCCACAGCAACGCAGAACATCTACGTATGTTAAAAGATTATGTGTTGCAGTGGGTCGAAAATAATATCCCCCGTTTTTCTACTTAAGTTAATGTAACTTTTTACAATTTATTGACTGAATATGAATAAAGGAATACAGTTCTATCCAAAACGAGTGAAAACAAGTAAATGTATCCGACCTTTGCATATGATCTTTAAGATCAAAGAAATAGCATATTCATAGACACAATAAGAAAGGCCTAGCCCTTGTGCGAAAGAAATATATTTAATATAAAAAATAGGGGAAGAGTACGGGGGAAAGCGGGACATTTCAGCCAAAAAGCGGGAATGCGGGATCAAAGTGAAAAAGAGGGATTTCCTGCCCGAAAGCGGTAATGTTGACACCTGTGTGTCTGGTGCTTAACCAGTAAGTATATTAATACACAGTGTTGGAACTCTCGTTAAATATACGGTAATGTTAATGTGACTATTTAGCCGAAGTAACATGCATGTTGTTTATATGAAGTGTCGACGATAGACAGCCGTGAACACGTGCGTCAGAATGTATTTTTCTTACATATGACAGTTTCAAGCGAAATTTCCTAGAATGTATTATGGTGAAGTGTTAATTTGTGTCAATCTTGATTATGTTGGCTGTAGTTCTATTTCGAATGTACGCAGCACGCGCTCGTGAGCGGGTCAACGGGACGTGGGGAGTGGGGCGGGTCGGCACGCCGCAGGGCCACAGGGACCACGCCTCAGTTACACTTCCTGGTGTGTTACGAATGTAGGGCACAGTAATTTTAGATATGTGTAATAAAAAAAAAATTACGGGTATGGCACGTTTATGCATTTTAAATGAGTTAGAAGTATGAGACTTTGACTAAACTCTATCAGCATGTCAGTGATATGATGACAACAGCAGTTAAGAAGTTTCAGAATTTTTTATTTTCCCGTTTTCTTATAATCATACAAAACGTTAGCATGGTCGCCAATGGGATTTGTAACAGTAGGCTGAACCCCACGAAGTCGATACCAAAGGACAGGCGCTGTCTTAGGAGTGACGCAGGAGGCGATGTGGAAGGAATGACGTACCGAGCGGTGTTGTACATTAAATGTGACTATGAACGAATAGTATGGGACTCGACTACATGATATTATTATAGTTAGTTTAATTTGTTATTATTTTGTTATGATACAATGTAATTAAATTCAATTAACCTTAGTGTGTTATCAATTACAACTACACAAATCATCTCCTAGGTGACACCAAGCAATATTCTACTACACTTCTATTACAATAAGACTAATACTAAATAAATGAAGTATTTAATTGTACACATGTGATATATTATTTTCAACATAGTTTTAATTTATGGCTGGCCGAACGTGAATTGTTAACTTGATTTGCATGACAAACCATTTGAATGTGTACAATTAATTGAACAAAAACATATCAATACATATAGATTGAAAGAAATCAAATATGAAGCTACAGTGTTGAGTTTGCCGACACCGAGATTAATCACTAGAGTCTAAGCAGAAGTTGAACACATATTGAATAATTATGCAGATATTGATAGAAATACTTGTTTTTCAAACTTACGGAAGGTAGTAGAGAAGAGTAATCAGTCTTGTTAAATCTTATAAAACGACGCTATTAGTGGAATTCACTTCGAGCTGGCCTGTCATCCCCCATTGTGGAAGAGGCAAATAACGGACATGTTTTGGAATTGTGTCAGCTTACTCAGTACCCGAGTGGTGGCGCCACAACTCATAATTGACATAGCACATGGTTGAACTGGTACGGTGTACCTACCGATCGGCATCCACAGCAGAGGGCTTTGCAGCAAATCACGGCGGACANGACTAAGCAGAAGTTGAACACATATTGAATAATTATGCAGATATTGATATAAATATTTGTTTTTCAAACTTAAGGAAGGTAGTAGAAAAGAGTAATCAATCTTGTTAAATCTTATAAAACGACGCTATTAGTGGAATTCACTTCGAGCTGGCCTGTAATCCACCACTGTGGCAGAGGCAAATAACGGACATGTTTTGGAATCAGCTTACTCAGTACCCGAGTGGTGGCGCCACAACTCATAATTGACATAGCACATGGTTGAACTGATACGGTGTACCTACCGATCGACATCCACACCAGAGGGCTTTGCAGCAAATCACGGCGGACAAGATGGAAACGACCAACTCAACGAAATATATGACAATGTCGCTGTATAGTACGACGGCTTGTAAGCGGTACAACCGTCGGGCCGGGTTAACACGAGAATCCTTGGTTTAGCATTCAAAGTGTTATCGCAAATAAAATCACATAAATAAATACGAACTAATAATACACGTTGGGGGCTTCTTATTTAAAAATATCATTCGAATCAATCGAACGATGTAAGGCATGGCTTTTGTAATGACAATGAATTATCACAATGTTTTATACTGTCAATAAATTATCTGTCAAAACGTTAAGACATTAAGAGAAAGGCGGGTGGTCACCACCAATACAACTACCCTAAGATACAAAAGGTAGTCACCACCAATACAACTGCCCTAAGATACAAAAGGTGGTCACCACCAATACAACTACGCTAAGATACAAAAGGTGGTAACCACCAATACAACTGCCCTAAGATGCAAAAGAACGCGATATTTCAATATTACGTTTACCCAACACTGACACTGCATCCTCCGTGTTTGTTTCCTTACATTGTTGTAGTACGCATCCTCATCATAACGTGGCGATAAGCTCAATGCGCTGTAGATGAGAAAGAAGAGCACCATCACTGCCCAAGCGGACGAAACGATTGACATCGCCATGAAGGTAATGATCTGAAAAAGTTGAAAATCAACGGTAGTTCACATTATACGCACGGCAAGCACACACGCACGCACGCACGCACGCACGCACGCACGCACACACACAAACACACACACGCACGCACGCACGCACGCACGCACGCACGCACGCACACACACACACACACACACACACACACACACACACACACACACACACACACACATAATAACAGCGCTGCATCCAGTCCTTGAGACTGCTCAAGGCATTTTACATTCCACCGCCAACTCGACTTATATGGGAAGCTTTCAGCCACGCTGTAATTACTGCACGAAGACATTTCGTTCACATATCCACCACTGTCTGTAGCCAGGTGCAGTTGAGTGAACTGGATCAAAGTGGGGTGAACGAAATTGCCCAAGCTTCGAACCGGCATCTTGAAAATAAAAATGACTGCCAAATCACAATATGCCGTATTCTAGATGCAGTTTATATGTGGCATTCCAAGTGTTAAAGATTGATTTCGGTGGTTAAACCCTCATTTTCGGGATCTGGAAGTAGATTTTTACAAAATGAAATTAGTTTATGACCGTCATATTATATTTCAAGATGGCCGCCACACTACTTTCCGCTTTTTGCTGCTAGACACGCATTTTCTGGAGCAAGAAATACAGTTACGTTACTTTCAAATCACCACGTTGTTTAACAAATATATTTGCAAGCGCACCGATCTCGACTCCCTTCCTGATTTCGATCTCGCGCGCGATCGGTACGGTGAGTAGTAGATCGGGGACCGAGTAGAGTTTTTGCAACACGCGCCAACGTAACCCGATCTACATTGGTTAAAATTTAAGTAAATCCTGAGACATAAACTTTTTGACCATTGTTTGATTTCACATGGAATGATCCAGGTATATCTAATCTAGAACTATGTATTCATAAGGTTTTTCTTGCATTTGACAGCAATATTTACATAATGTTCTTACTAGAGATGGAATTGGTAGTAAAATCATCTATTTCATATTGTGTTGTAATCTCATGCGTCCATCCGAAATATGTTTTCAACGTGAAGCCATTTGAATAGGGAATCCAAATATGGTGCATTACGCAGGCATTGTACCTGCCTTCCATATAAAAATAAATTGGAACTTTATCCCTATGGTCATAGCATTTTTGGCTGCTATATATAGGCCACTTTTCACTATTTACCAACTTTGGAGATCGGTATCTCATAAACTAAGCAACATATAAACTTTAAACTTATCATATATGTAGGTGTGTTACTGATGCAAATAAGATATATTTGTGTTCTAACATGTTTTACTGCTGAACTCGTTCGTTGGCTCAATTTCATACAGAAAAACACACACACCTTCAGTGGCAGATTGTGGGAGAACAAATATACAGTAGTATGTATGTTACTATCATCTACAAATGATGGAGAATACCATGCCAAAATCTAAGAATTCTTCCACAAATAGTATTTGAGTTATTGGCATTTTAAACTGAACAAGAAATCATCATGATTTCCGAAAATATGTAAAATAAAAACACTTGTTTGTATAGTTGCGTGCCCCAAATTCGTGTGTCGCAAAATTCCGTGACAACGCGGTATTTTATCGTTGTGCAACTAGTGGTTGGTCATTGGAAGTCGGTGTTTATGCTGAACTGACAGCTGCAGTCGTGGGCATCGTATCACAACAAAATATGAATTTGTTTCGAAAATAATAGTCGGATAGTTGTGCTAACCTTGCATAGGCGAACCAAAACAAAAGCTGCACGAGTCGAAGACGAGGTTAGACAACTCGAATATATACTTTATTTTAAAAAAAAATGCAATGTCGTATTTTAGCCATAACTGTTCGTTTCTACATTGTACATCATTTCAGTCTGCTGGATTGTGTTGTCTAGTTTATACTGTAGGACTGATGTACAATGCGATGTCTAGATCTAAGTCTACGGCGCCGTCGGTGGTTTCGTGTGTTTGTTTTATCACAGACAGTGCGCACTTAAAACTCTCTTTTTTCCGATGCAATAGGTCTAAGCCCACTGGCAACAAAAATGAGGCTGCTAATAAGTCAACAACAGTTTTATGTACAATTGCTGTATAATAATTGTTTCGATTCAACTATAATTTCAACGTAATATAGATAGGGAGATTGAACCTGCCAGATCGGTGTTTCCCTGTCTGATCGACACGGCCCCGATCGCATAAACACAAGAAGGCCTATGACGTTGCACGTATAAACACAAGAAGCTACGCCTATGACGTTGCACATATGACTAGAAGGGAGTCGAGATCGGTGCGCACGGAGTAAAGTTGATAAATGAAATGTTGGCTGAAAACAATCTACAACAGCAAGTTGCAGAACCTACGCACATCAGCGGACACATACTGGACCTGGTGATAGCACGTTTCCCAAGTTCGATGGTGTCCTCGAAGGCGGCGTATCCAGCAGCATATAGGATCATTACAGTGTTGTTTTCCATCTATCTTCTGCTAACCCAGTGCCCGCTCGTACTGAAGCAGGTGCGTGTTTTTCGCGGATTAGATCAGGACCGCCTCTAGACAACTTGCTTCAGTGTACATTAAGCTGGATGTGAGTACCATGGTTGATCAGTAGGAGCGCGTGGTCGTATCAGCACTTCTCCGTCACATCACGAATGAAAACGTGCCGACGCAAGGAACATTGGTAAAACGATGACATCCATCAAGCCATGGCATTGAGACATGCAAACGAAAAGAGATGGTGAAAGACAAAGCTCGAGGTCCATCGACGAACTGTGGTCAACACTGTGATCACTCCAGCTAAGCGTGCTCACTATGAGTTAATGTTGTCATCACTCGACCAGCGGGCATGTTTTCGTGTGGACAACACCTGCTGAAGCCACCGGGCATGATTCGATCACAATCATCGAGCACTGAGAAACTGTGCAGTGACTTCGCCATCTACTTTGCCGAGAAAACACAAGGCATCAGATTGCAGATCCACGAGAAGCTGATCCGTGAGGAAGAATATTCTGATTATGTCGTTGAGGATGACAGCCAACCAGTGACGTATCAACTCAACCGACTGCTACAAACTAATGACGAGTAACTGAGGAACGACATCAGACTGTGCTCGTCATAAACATGCAAACTGGATTCCTGCCCCACCTCTTGAAGAAAACGCTGCATGTCCACATTCCCTATTGTGTGGCCATAGTACATGAATGGATTGCACGAGGAATACCAATCTGCGTGCAAGATGATGCACAGTACTAAGACAGCCCTATTGAGACATCAGTGGAGCTCATGACCATGTTCTTTTGCTTGTTATGCTCGATTTATTAGCAGCATTCGACACCATTGATCATGTACGCTTGATGACCCTCCTGCTAGACGAATATGGGGTGCGTGAAACGGCACTAGCATGGTTCCTGACGTATTTGGAAGACCTCACTCCTAACTTCTGAGTATATTCCTCTGCAGTATGGTGTACAACAGGGCTCGATCCTTGGACAGTTATTTTTACTCTATGCACAACGCCAATGCAACGCGTATTCAGACGAATGTGCAGATGATATAACGCATCGCATGAAGACAAAACTGAGATGACCATCTTTTCATCAAAACATTGTCTCAAGTTATATGGAGTTTATTCCAGGGCCCTCGGAGAAGACATGATTTCACCAGTTGACGTACGAAACTTGAGTTCATCTTACTATGACACATCATGTAACAACTGCGTGTGCTGCTTGTAACTATCATATGTACATACTGTCATCAATACGCTACTATCTTACAGCTGACGCCACCAAACATGCGTTCAACGAGTACAGAATAATGCCACCAGACTGATTACACGCACCAGTAGACATGACCATATCACATCTGTGCGGGTCACGTTTAAGGTGTTGGTGTTAGCATACAGATTTCCCCATGGTTTGGCGCCGACTTACTTGGCGAAACTGTTGCAGTTAAGAAGTTGCAACGGGCGTCTACGCAACGAACACACGCCTCCACTACACCAACACATCACCAATAAGTGCACCGGCGACTCTGCATTGGGAGCACCAGCGCCGCGACTGTGGAATCTATTGCCGGCGGATATTCGTGTTTCTAGAATAGTAACCACTTTTAGGAAATCTTTAGACTCACCTTTTTACTACTCATTTGAACCTCAAAACATATTTATTCCAAATTGCATTTCCTCTATAAATCTTCGGTTGTCCCTTGTTCTGTTATTGACTTTGGTGCGTCCCTGTTCACGATTATGCTTATTGATTCTGTTTTGTTGCGCCTCTGAGCTCAGATTCCTGGGGATATAGGCGCCATAGAAGTTAATTGTTATTATTATCTTCGCGTCACAAAAATCACGTACATCTGTCGGTTTCACGAAGCGTTCGGTAGACGTTTGACATAGATCGTGTGACAATGCTTGAATCACGCAGACGGTTGCTAACAATTGCACGTAACTATTGTCCTGAGTTGCTTAATTCACGTTAAACGTCCACATTGGTTCCTTCGACGTAATACCCCACCCCGGGGAATTTCAAATATGTTTTTGCAATGTAGGAACCATTACCATGGGCCCCCGGGCACGCAGACACAATTTCAGCCCCATACTTTCGAAACTGACGACAGACAGACAGACATACTTCTTTAGATAATATATATGTTGTAAGCCTCTCAGCAAACGACACAGTACTCACTTGACACGTATACTTAAATACGCCAGCTCTGATACCGCATGTGCCAGTTGTCACGAACTGAAAAAAGACAGACAGGATAGTGACAGACCCTATTTTCCTGACGTATTAGTAATAACACAATAACACATACATTTGATAAAACACTAGAGCGCACAGTGCTTTCAATGACGTCGTATCAACGCATCATTCGCTGCTGTACTCAAAACAATATTCACAACCATGATTATCATATCTAATTTCCGGTTCTTATTAACGTTCTTTTTAGCAATAAATGTATTAGTTGTGTTTACTGTTGGCATTATTGACGAAGTTTCAATCGACAGTATAATTGTTGTGTTGATTTCATCTTACGACTTCATGGGGGTATCACGTGCGCATATTGATGCGCAGTTAGCTTGATTTCCGATTAAGCGCCTACCGTAATTGTCTCTCTCTGCTGTCCATCGTGTTCGATGATGACATCAATGAAGGGTGTTATCCTTGTGCTTAGCTCTACGATGAGAATTTAAGCCTATTTGTGCCACAAAACCTCTGCCGCAGTCATCGCAAAAGACGGTAGGTATAGAAGCACCTAGAAGGCCATGCCGACGATTGTGCTCATGTATATATTTTTGAGTTAACTTTTCTTCTATATGGGTCTTTCCCTGATGTATGGCCCGCCTCCACTTTTGTCGGTCATGCGCAATAGGTTCCCAGGTGTTTACAGGGATGTGTGTTGCTTTGAGATGTCTTTTTAGCACATCTTTGTATCTCAAACGTTGTCCACCACGAAGGCGTTTCCCGCTAGATAATTCCCCATAGAACACCGCCTTTGGGAGTCTATCGCTGCTCATTCGGGTAACATGTCCAGTCCAGCGGAGTTGGACTGCAGTCAGAATGGCTTCTATACTTGACATGTTGGCCTGTCTCAACACGTCTATATTTGAAA
Organism: Lamellibrachia luymesi; assembly: GCA_009193005.1. Lineage (NCBI taxonomy): Eukaryota > Metazoa > Annelida > Polychaeta > Sabellida > Siboglinidae > Lamellibrachia > Lamellibrachia luymesi. Next base: position 18,468 of record SDWI01002361.1, read on the forward strand.
TGTGGTCTTTCCATGATATCCGAAGGATTTGTCGTAGATGCCGGAGATGCACTTGGGAAAGTTTTCTGATGTGGCGACGGTAGAGAGTATACGTCTCAGCTGAGTACAGTAGTGTTGGCAGTACAACCGCCTTGTACACCTTGCACTTTGTGGAGATTGCAATGCCATGTTGTGACCATACTCGCTTCCAAAGTCCTCCAAAGGCTCCTGAGGCAGCACGTATACGGTTGTTAATTTCCATGTCGATGGTGTTGTCAGATGCAATCGTGCTGCCCAAGTATGTGAAGTTATTGACTGACTTTAGTGGGGTGCCATAGATTTCAATGTGTGGACTAGTTGAAGTTTGTCCAGGTGGAGGTTGGTGGAGTGTTACAGTTTTCTTTGTACTAATTGTAAGTCCAAATAAGGTTGCAGCTTGTTCAAAGTGTTTACAAATCTCTTTGATGTCTTCTAGTGTGTGCGCAACAATAGCAGCATCATCTGCAAACAGCAGTTCACGAATGCAAAGTTCACGAGTTTTTGTGTTTGCTCTCAGTCTAGCCAAGTTGAATAACTGTCCATCAGTTCTAGTGCGGATGAAAACGCCCATACTCAAGTGTTCCGATGCTGCAGATAGTACTGCTCCAAGAAAGAGAGTGAAATAAGTGGGTGCCAAGACGCATCCTTGCTTTAATCCATGACTGATTTCAAATGTATCTGTAATTGTTCCACCAACAGACACTGATCCAGCCATGCCATCGTGAAATACCTGAATTAGCTTGACAAAGGTCTCAGGGCATCCATATCTTCTAAGTAAGATCCACAGGGTTGATCTGTCCACTGTGTCGAATGCCTTTGACAAGTCAATAAAAATCATGTAGAGACTTTGTTGTTGTTCAACAGCTTTTTCCTGTAGTTGCCGCAAGGTGAATGTATGTCTGTAATCAAGTATGAAACCAAGTGTAGTTTACGCGTGACGTCACCGACTATAAATCCCCCCGGGGATCCCTTGGACGTTCTGCGCTATCAGCGCGTGCATGGAAATAATAAGTAGCAACACATGCATGACAATTTTGCAGAATACCACAGTTTTAAGTTTTTGCTAGTCTCACTTCAAATTCATTTTGCGAAATATCAAACCTACCTAATACCAACTGCAACGTGCTAGCTCGTTTGTGTAACGCGTGTATGTAGCTTTTGTGAAATCGTCGGACAAACTATGAAATTACTTAATGTTTGGAGAAACATTAATTAAAGTGTAAATAGAAATACACACGTAATANCAATTCCAATGGCCTCTTTCAAATGACGTGACGATGCGTGTCGAGTCGTTCACGGCCGAGTGGATATGTCGACTCTAAATTGTTCTCGTGTAGTTGAAATACACACGTGTCATTCATATGTCACAACAGCCGCTCCAACATAGCGGATTCCCACGATCATAACCGCATAAACAGTAAATTAACTACCGTGTAACATGTACACACTGTTGAACCAAGTTTGATCAAAGGTGTTCACATTAAAAATTATTGTTTATAGAAACAATCTTAATATCACGAAATGTTCTCGAAATGAACCGAAAACGTAAATTCGGACTGACTAGATTAAAGTTGCATGTACCATTGTGTGAAAATTCAAACCTACCCAGCATCCACTACGACATGCTATCTCGTTTGTGCAACTTTTGTATGTACTTTTTTGTGAAATCATCAGACAGATTATTATACTAATTAAATCAGCATGCAGAATTTATTGAATTGAAAATGGAAACCCTGAAAACTCACGAATTACGCCCTAGGTGAAATTTCATAACTGTGTCATGTGATCGGCGAGAGGACGGAAGTCACGCCCATGATCAGCCTTGCTGACCGTTTTGGGTATCAATTATCCTGAGCCTTTCCAGATCAAACGACTAAATTAAATTATTTCGATGATTTAAAAAACGCACCTTTTTAATTAAACCGACTACGGATATTACTTAAACTATTCACACACTACATATTAGGACATCAACGAACCGGATTCACGATATACTAAATCAGTTGAGGATACAGTTTTAAGCTAAGCCAAGGACACGAAAGTAGTCGAGGAATGGCGCTCCATGCTGCGTCACGGTCGTTGACGATCGTGCAGGTGCGCTGTGGCACGTCACTCCATGCTGAGACACGGTCGTTGACGATCGTGCAGGTGCGCTGTGGCACGTCGCTCCATGCTGAGACAC
>SDWI01002362.1:9406-20801 GCA_009193005.1 Lamellibrachia luymesi
ATGTCACCCACTGGCACTGACACCCAGTGGCATTTCCAGCAGGCCTGCAGTCACTAGCCTGACACAGATCAGGTTCAGGCATGCGTGAATTAGTACAAGTGTGAATGAATCAGTACTGGGGAAATTGTAGACACTAAACAGTAGACGCTAGTTGACACAATTGAAAAATACCAACTACCAACTGGGGTGGGCAGTGGGCAGTGGGCAGTGGCCAGTTGCCAGTGGGCAGGTCATTCAGGCAGGCAAGATTTGGAGGGAAGACAATATAATGTCCAGTGGTAGGGTCAAAGGGTAATCAATTGATGGTTAATCATGGCTTGATTGCCTCTGCAAATATGTATAAAGAAAACATTTGGGGCAAGCTACTTCCAGCCAAGTGAACTTTTGAGGTCATTAGATGTATGCAAAAGACTGCATTCATGCAAAAAATATGCATCTGTAACATTTATATTCTGTATGTACTATTTAGTAGTAATATGTACTGTGCAATGTGTATTCTGTGTATGCAATATTATGCAATGCTATTATATGAAATGTTTCTATTAAAAGAATGCACATTATTAAAATCATACCATTGGAAATCCCATTGTTCGAAAGAGGTTAAACTACATTCCAGTATATAAAGCACTGGTGTCATTCATAATTCCATGCAAGGTCTCAATTTGCAACTATGTAATACTAAATAAATAATTTTAAACATTCATTAACCGGAAATACAATTTATAATCAGTTTTTATTAATATTAAAATGCAAAATCTGGGTTTTTGGACTAATATTTTTATTAGGCCCAGGCCCAGCCAAAGAACCAAAATACATTGGTTGGGATGGAGTCATTTCGTATTTCCGCTCTATTGCCCAAAGTGATTGTGTTAAGCGGAATCGACTGTAACGTTTAGGACCTGCTACTCTAGGGTTCAACCTACTGTTACATTTCCCATTGATGGCCATTTTAGCGTTTGCATGATTATAAGAAAGCGTGACCATCAAAAATAATAAAACTTTCTGCAGCCGCTGTCATCATACCACTGACGTGCTGGTCGAGGTTTGCCCAAATTCCATATTTCTAGCTGTTTTAAAATGGTTGCATGTGCCATACCCGTAGATTTTTACCAATGTTTGCAGGAATTACTACGCATACGTGCATTGATGCAAAACAATTGCCACAAATCCTCCCGTCCATTTAAATTGTTATGATATAAAAAATATATACTTCTTGTGCTGCCACCCAGACAGACAGACAATAACAGACAATATTATTAATGGTTGAAACGGAGAAAAAAACTCCGAAGCCGAAGACCTGACGAGGTCACGAGACAATGTCAGTGATTGGGCGATAAAACTGCTGCGCCCCATAGACGGTGTAAAAGCCAAGACACTCGAATACAGGGCATGAACTGTCAGTGTCATCAACACAAATATGACAATGCAAGGCGGTATATACTGTTCACCTACCGTTGTGACGCTGCCGTATGCGTTATAGGCCAACTCGTCACTGACAGTGACATATATGTTACCTAGTACGGCTGCGACAAAGCCATAACACAGCGTTATAGTAGCAGTACTGCCGTGTTCTTAAACGTTGTCGGCTGATACTACTGGCAACGACGGCTTAACTACAAACTATGTGTTTTCTTAAGAAGGGAGATGTTATATATACATATTGTGCTGCCACCCAGCGGACAAAGATGACATATTGTCTACATTTCTACTGTTCAACCAACCTCGTTGTGTCATTCATGGCTTATCCTGATTTATCTAAATTACATATGATATAAAATGTGAGTGGACAGAGAAGAATACGACAAAAATCATCTAAAAATCAACAGTTACACTGTCAACAGGTTCTACCAGCAAACTTGGCATATGTGCCTGCTCAAATACAACTATGTCGGATAATATGATTTTGTTTTATTTCACATACTTGAGGCATTATCCCTAATTGTAAAGGCCATCCGTTACAAATGGCGCCTCTGGTTGATACTTTAAGCAAAACAATCACATATTCACGACAACGATCCTTGTCCGAAAATATCATCTGCTGACATTATGATTATAAATTATTTTCGGACTACGATCGAGCACGCGTTCAATTCTGTTCTATTCAGTTGACCATACGCGATTGGTCTACAAATGTTTGTCGTCAATTGATTGTTAAAATACCCACCAGAGGCGCCATGGATCATGTTGTGTATAGCCTCTGTTTAAAAACTCAACTGCTACAACAGTGTTATTACAGTTATCGATTTATTGCAGACTAACTGCTATACATAAATTTATCAGGATATTAAGCTGGTTTAAATTAACCTGTTTAATATTTCCTGTACAAATACAGTGTCGTTTGTATTGCAGCTAGCAATTTTAGCATGCACGCTGCACAAAAGAGTTAGTGGTTACTGATTTTAACTTAATTTGACCTCACTGTTTTGAGTTAAATTTCATCGGAGTCTATTTTGATAGAGTTTCAAATGCTCTATTAGACGCTAAAGCCATCCTTGCGAGCAAGTGGGGGTAGTGATATTATTCTACTCCTGACATATAGCCTACACAATGTTTGGAAGTGCGCCGAATCAGTTGTACTATGGCCCACTTGATGTCTCGGTCGGTAGTGGGTCTGAGGAGCCAGCCCAACATCAAGGAGCAATTCAAGGAGATGCCTGTCATTACCCGTCCGACCTGCAACGGCCTGGCCACAGCCAACTAAACACAAGTGCCCGTATGTAGGCCCCTGTTCTACATTCTCGTAATACTAAATTGATTAAAACAGCAACTGACAAATACATGTTTCAATGGGTCGATATGCCAGGAGTACTGAAGTACTCAGTAGCTCTTGGCTCCAGACGATGGATAAAGCTGCTTCTGTAATTCACACAGCCCATCGCTAATCAGGTTCGTTGATGTTCACATCTGTAATGTGTGAATATGTTAAAACTCCATCTTGTGCTGATTCAGCCTATCGCGAATACAGTTCGTTGAGGTCCAAGTATGGAGTGTGTGAATAGTTTATGTAACATCCGCAGTCGATTTAATAGAAAATGCGTATTTTTGTTAAATCTGGTAACGCTAAAAATACTGGATATTCAAAATGGTAAGCATTTTGCGGGTCGTTGCTGATAATGGATCCATCGTCTCGGCGATCACGTGCCAAAGTTACAAGAAAGGTTTGATATTTCGTAATATTAATTTGAAATGGGACTAGCAAAGAATCGAATTGATGATGGACTTTTCAGTAATATGCGCAGTCGGTTTAACGGCAGAGTGCGTACTGTTGTTGAACTCATCGAAATATTTTACTTTGATCGTTAGAGCGGGTAAGTTAATAAACTGTGATAGGCCTTATGTCATGCTATATAGAGCAGATACCACTTTTGCCCTTATTTGTCGAATTTCGACTGGCACAATAATTTTACACTTTATCCGATGATTTCAAAATAAATAAATAATACGTTTGTACAGACGAGCTAGTCTGTCGTAGTGGATATTATATGTTCTTCACAAATGCCGCCAGGCGAATACACTGGCATCTGGAGTTGTTCATCTGGTGGCGCTATTGTACAACAGAATGCCGTATCTCTTTTTTGTTTTGCTGCCACCGTCAGCCCGTCATTTTTAAAACTCGCACGCACGAACGCACGGATGCACGCACGCATGCACAAACGCACGCACGCGGGCGCGCGGAAACACACACGTGTTAAATTTTTGCATTTTGATGTAGACGATTGTGCGATTGTTTTGCCTGTTGGTGGAGCAACTTTAACATTAACGTTCCATTTAACATTGGACGAAAATAGAAAGAGAGGAAGGGAGGGAGGGGAGGGAGGAGGGGGGTGATGGAGAGAGGTAACTTATCACAAAACACCCAGATACATCACGCAAGGATATAACACAAATAAAGTTATTCTCATTACATTGTAGATATAACAGAAACTTGTGTAATAAGTTTATCTTGATTTGTAGCCACATAGACTGAATATTACACGTAAGTTCATCATTATTACAGAATGTATAAACCATTAGATACAATAAAATAATATAACATTAAATTGATTAAAAATAAATAAATACATTTTTTTAATGAATATATATAAAGGCGTAGGCGAATTTAATTTTAAAACAGACAGCACAACGTTAATATAAAACATATATAATGAAAAAACAAGCTATATGTGAACATCGCATCTCCTTTCTTCTCCGACCACCCTCCTTTCTTCTCCTACCACCCTCCTTTCTTCTCCTACCACCCTCCTTTCTTCTCCGACCACCCTCCTTTCTTCTCCGACCACCCTCCTTTCTTCTCCGCCCACCCTCCTTTCTTCTCCGACCACCCTCCTTTCTTCTCCGACCACCCTCGTTGCTGCCACTGTGCAATTTGGCAGAACTAACTTGACCAACATTCGTCAATCTGTGCCACCGACTCAACTGACAATCATCGACCGAAAACTTCCGCAACAAGTCTTGTAGTGGCGCATGTTACCAACAATGTCACAAATATTACCATTAAAAAAAAATAATTTTATTGTGCCATAACTAAAATATCATTATCAAGATAATAAAAAAAATACACGAAAAATAGAAAATAGAAAGAGAGGAAGGGAGGTAGGGGAGGGAAGGGGAGGGGGAGGGAGGGAGGGGGGTGATGGAGAGAAGTAACGTATCACAAAACACCCAGATACATCAAGCAAGGATAAACCCATTGTAAATAGAATAGAGCAGACAAAGTATGAGCAACAGAACAAGATCAACCCATTGTGAATAGTGTACAGCAGCCAAATCACAAGCAAGAGGAACAGTGTAGAGCAGTTGAAGCATGAGCAAGGGGAACGTGATCAACCCATTATGAACAGTGAACAGCAGACAAAGCAAGAGAAAGGGGAACATCACCAACTCAATGTGAATAGCTTAGAACATTCAAAGCACGAACAACGTTATCAACCTATTGTGAGTAGTGTACAACACCCAAATCACGAGCACGGGGAACTTTATAAAGCCATTGTAAAAAGCATTCAACAGTCTAAGCATTCGCAAGGGGAACGTGATGAATCAATTGTTAGTAGTGTACGGCAGTCTAATGAACGCGAACATTATCAACCCAATGTGAATAACGTAGTGCATTCAAACTACGAGCAAGATGAACATAATCAACGCAATGTGAATAGCTTAGAGCTTTCAAAGCACAAGCAACAGGAGCATGATCAACTCACTCTAATTAGGGCACATCAATCAAAGCACCAGTAAGGGGAACAAGATCATTCCATTGTGAATAGTGTACGCATTGTGAGAAGAGTAAAGCGAACAAAGCACGATCAAGGTGATCGTGATCAACCCATTGTGAATAGCGTACATCAGTCAAGGCATCAGCAAGAGGAACATGATCAACCCACTGTGAATAGTGCAATGCTGACAAAGCATGACCAAGGGGAACATGACACACCCAATGTAAATAGTTTAGATAATTGAAAGCACGAGCAAGACGAACCTCACCAATCCATTGCAAATAGTGTACAGCAATAAAACCACCAAGGGGAACATGGTCAAACCATTGTGAATAGGGTGCGCATAGTGAATAGTTTACAGCAGCAAAAGAACGAGTCAGGGGAATATGCTCAACCCAATGTGAATAGCTTAGAGCAATGATAGCACGAGGAAGAGGAACATGATCAACCAATTATAAATAATTTAGAGCATTCAAAGCACGAGCAAGAAGAACATGATCAAACCATTGTAAATAGTGCGCAGCAAATCAACACGAACGTGATCAACCCAATGTGAATAGTTTACCGCATTCAATGCACGATCAAGATAAACATGATCAACGCAATGTGAACAATTTAGAGCATTCAAAAAACAAACAAGAGGAACATGATCAACCCATTGTAAATTATATACAACAGTCAAAGCACAAGCAAGCGGAACATGTTAAACCCATAGTGAATACTGCACGCATTGTGAGTACAGTACAGCAGCTAAAACATGAGCAGGTGGAACGTGGGGAGCGGTGGTCTAATGGTTAGAGCATCCGCCTGACGATAGAGAGGGCGGTGGTTCGATTCCACCTCCGCCGTTTCGAAGCTTGGGTAATTTTGTTCACCCCACTTTGCCCGTGTCTTTCGGAAGATACACTAAAAGCCGTTGGTCCAAACTCATGCGTTAGCTCAAGATTAGGCTGTTTGGAGTATAACTACTTGAGACTTGCGAAACGCAATGTGAATAGTTTAGAGCATTCAAAGCACGAGGAAGAAGAACGTGATCAACACATTATAAATAGCGTACGTCAGTCAAAGCACCAGAAAGGGGAACACAATCAACACATTGTGAATAGCGTACATCAGTCAAGGCATAAGCAAGAGGAACATGATCAACCATTGTGAATGTACAGCAATGAAAGCACGAGAAAGGGCAGAAGAACTACCACATTGCGAATAGTGTACAGCAGTCGAAGCATGACCAACGGGAACATAATGAACTCATTGTGAATAGTGTACAGGAACCGAAGCACGAGCAAGGGGAACATACTCAACCCATTGTGAATAGTGTACAGAAGTCGAACCTTTAACAAGGGGAACGTGATCAAACCATTGTGAAGAGTGTACAGCAATCTAATCACGAGCAAGGGATATAAGACCAACCCAATGTGAATGGTGTACAGCAGCCAAATCACGAGAACGGGAACATAACCAACTCATTGTGAATATTGTACGTATTCTGAATAGTGTACAGCAGCCAAAGCACGAGCAATATAAGTATATATAACCAACCCATTTACAATAGTTTACGGCAGAGAAATCAAGACCAAGGGGAAAACGATCAAGCCATTGTGAATATTGTAAAGCAGACACAATACAAGCAAGGGGAACATGATCAACCCATTGTGAACAGTATGCATTTGTCAAAGCATGAGCAAGAGGATTATGATCATCCATTTTGAATATTGTTCCCCATGGTCGTCAAAGCACCATCAAAGGGAACATGATCATGCAACCCTGCGTGATATAATAATAATATATACAGTAGCCAAATTAAGGGTAAGGGGAACGTGATCAATACATCGTGAATAGTGTAGAGCAAGGGGAATATAATAAATCCATTGTGAATATTACATTAGCAACCAAAGCATGAGCAGCGGAATATGATGTAATATACAACAGCCAAATCACGCGCAAGGGGAACTTGAGCAACCCATTATGAATAGAGAACAACACCCAAATCACGACCAAGGCGAACATGGTTAACACATTGTGAATAGTATATTGCACTCAAGGCAAGAGCAACGAGAACACGTTCAACCCATTCCGAATAGTGTACGCATTGCGAATAGATTTAAGCACTCAAAGCACAAGCAAGGGGAACATGATTAACCCAAATTGAATAGTTTGCAGCAATCGCGAGAAAGAGGAACATTATTAACCCATTGTAAATAGTGTACAGCAGTCAAAGCACGAGCACAGGGAACATAATCGACCATTTTGAATAGGGTACAGCAGTCAAACCACGGACAAGGGGACAATGATCAACCCATTGCGAACAGTATACAACTGCTACGAGCATTATTAAATCTTTGTGAATAATGTACAGCACTCGAAGCATGATCAAGGGTAACGTGTTGAAACCATTGTGTATATAGTATGCTTGTGAATAGTATGTAGCATCCAAAGCAATATCAATAATGAACCCATTATAGTTTGTGTACAGCAGTCAAAGAACGAGAAAGAGGGACATCACAAACCCAATGTGAATAGTTTAGAGCATACAAACCACGAGCAAGAGGAATATTATCAGCCCATTGCAAATAATGTACAGCAGTCAAAACACCAGCAAGGGGAACATGATCTACGTATTGATCAACCAGAGTACAGCAGTCGAAGCATGAGCAGGGGGAACGTGATCAACCCACTGTGAATAATTTAGAGCATTCAAAACACGAACAATAGGAACAATGTCAACCTATTGTTTATAGTGTAATGCAGTCGAACCATGAGAAAGGGGAACACGATCAACCCATTTGAATATTGTACGCATTCTGATTAGTGTAGGGAAGCCAAAGCACGAACAAGGGGAACATGATCAATCCACTATAGATAGTGTACAGAAGAATCAGTGGAACGTAATCAACACATTGTGAATAATGGTCACATGTTCGAAAAAAATATGGCTGAATTCGGGACATATACGAAGCGATTGTTCAGTATTTATACGGCGTTTATTGTTATTTACATCGCTACACTGCTGGTGGTGAGCTATGTGTTGTTATATTCTCAATCATGTCCAGTAATTAATCCAAGATTAAGGGGCTTGAAGGAAACGAACACCAACGGGGCACATCGCAATCAACACGAAGAAGGCCGTACACGATGAGTGAGCATTACTTCTTGGCGCCAGAGTTAGATCAGTACTACCGTTACACGAATCTCAAGTGAGAAACGTCGACATTATTCGATACCACCATAAGGTATCGCTGCTAAACATGAATGTTCGTAGCGCAGGCCTGTTGCTACTGGTAGTTGAACGGCACACAGACCAAGCGACATCCGGTGGTAGCTGTTTGTACGGCGTCAGCGAATCTACCAATTACAGAAGCATCTGCTCGTTTCGTGATTACAATTGGCACCTATATAGTGTATTGTCCACCGGCTAAAGCGAAAGCGACTGATTCCAGATGTAGGAAGGTGACCGTGTAACTACAATGTGTCAACTTCAGAGTCTACTCTTGTCTTTACCAATCATTGCAAAAGACAACATGGACACGACGCGTGTGTGACATTGACACGATCAAAGGAATATCACAAGTTCTCCGGAACTGGCCTCGGATGCGAGCATTGAAGAGATACGCCTCGATGAAGAACGTAGTGACCTGGCACATCATTCACAAAAGGAAGTGGGAGGCAAGGATGAATTATGGAAAGCGTCTGTGAAAAGCTTCGGTAACATTTACATGTACTGCTAGTCGCACATGCGTTTCAAGTTCGACTACTTATTGGACGAATGCTATAAGAGACCAACGGATTTCGCTCAGAAGCACGTCAAGTCAAGTGGTGTCAAACTCCATTACACTTGGTGTCGGCTTTCCGATTAGTTCGGTCCAATTTTGTCCGACAGAAAAAACACTTCTAAGAAAAAATTTGGTTGTTTTTTTCTACAGACAGGTGCACACGACACGCTCAATCGTGGGCTAACCGCGGCAGTGTCCATGGGGATCCGTCAGTTCGTCGCATCGTTGGCCGCATTTGCATAAGTTTCCCATCGGAAAGGTTTCAAACTCGTCGTGCTGACGTCGCCACCCTTTCGTGACATCGACAATAAGACAAACACAAAGGGTGGACGGAACAACTTCGCATTAGCCGCATTCAATGAGGTGATCAGTGTGAAAGCGGCGTACATGGGTGTGGAAGTCTTCGACTAGTTCTCTGTTCTTCTACCAAGACAAGACGAAAACATATGTAACTCACACTCAACCAATTGTGAATAGTGTACATGAGTTGAAGCAAGAGTAAGGCGAACGTGATCAACCCATTGTGAATAGTGTACAACAATAAAATCACCAGCAAGCGGAATATGATCAAACCATTTTGAAAAGTGTACAGCAGTCAAAGCTCCAAAGCAACATCAAGCGGATAGAATCAACCCATTGTGAATAGTATACAGCTTCCAAAACACGAGCAACGGGACATGATCAACCTATTGTGAATAATGTACAGCATTCAAATCACGAACAAGGGCAACATGATCAATCAATTGCGAATAGTGTACAGCATTCAAAACAAGAGCTGAGAAACTGATCTACCCATTTGGAATAGTGTGCAGCAGACAAATCACCAGCAAGTGGATCATGATGGTCCCTTTGTGAATAGTGTACAGCAGTCAAAGCTAGAGCAAGGGGAACATGATCAACTCATTGTGAACAGTGTACGCATTTTGAATAGTTTTAAGCATTAAAAGCACAGGCAAATTGAACATGATTTACCCAATGTGAATAGCTTAGAATATTCAAAGCACCAGTAAGATGAGCATTATTTGCAGCATTGAAAGCATGAGCAAGAGGAACATACCCATTGTAAATAGTATACACCAGTCGAAGCACGAGCAAGGAAACCATAATCGACCATTGTGAATAGTGTACAGCAATCAAAGCACGAGCAAGAGGAAGATGATCATTCCATTGTGAATAGTGTTCACATTGTGAATAGTGTACAGCAGCCAAATCACAAGCAACGGGAACATGATTAACCGATTGTGAATAGTGCGCAGATGTCTATTTCATTTAATGGCGAGTGCCCCCCGCTAATAACGCCGGTCATTCGTGACGGCGTGGCTTTCAAATTATATATCTGTATGGTACTAAATCGACGACTTTGAACACAAAAGCTACGTCCGAGGTCACATGTACGAACAAAAGATGGCTGAACTCGGAACATATACGAAACGATTGTTCAGTATGTGAGCTGCGATTATTGTAGTTTGCTTCGCTACACTGCTGGTGGTGAGCTATGTGTTGTTATATACGTAATCACGTCCAGTAATTAATCCCATATTAAGGGGCATGAAGAAAACGAACACCAACGTGGCGACATCGCAATCTACACGAAGAAGGCTGTATACTTTCGCTGAACGAATCTCAATACAGTAACGACGGAGTTTAAAAGGGAATCAAAGTGCGAAACGTCGACATTTCTCGGTACCACCATAAGGTATCGCTGCTAAACAGGAACATTCGTACCGCCGGCCTGTTCCTACTGGCCACACACAAACCTGAACAGCACACAGACCAAGCGACGTCTGGTGGTAGCTATTTGTACGGCGTCAGCGAATCTGCCAATTGTAGAAGCGCCTGCTCGTTTCGTGACGGCACTATATAGTGTATTGTCCAGGTCGTCTTTGTGCGCATACGTGAAACGATTCTGAACATTTACATGTACGGCTCGTCGCACATGCGTTTCAAGTTCGACTACTTATTGTACGAATGCTATAAGAGACCAACGGATTTCGCTCAGAAGCACGGCAAGGCAAGTGTTGGCAATCTCCATTACACTTGATATCGGCTTTCCGACCAGTTCGGTCGAATTTTGTCCGACAGAAAGAGACAGTTTTAAGAAGAAAGACTTGGTTGGTTTTTCTACAGACAGGTGCACACGACACGTCCAGTCGTGGGCTAGCCGTTGCAATGTTCTCGGAGATTTTTAACAAGATTTTAACAAGATTGCCATCCCAAACAACAAGTTCCAGATGACAAAGTGGACAAGGAAGCAATGGCTTATCGAGAGTCCAACAATTTTCTCATCTATGTGTAGCCCACCCTTATCAAATATCTGTCAATTCTATTTTTAAACATATTCACACTACTAGCATTAACACAATCATTTGGCAGTTTGTTCCATTCATTTATCACCCTCTGTGAGAAAGAGTA
>SDWI01002362.1:31224-41770 GCA_009193005.1 Lamellibrachia luymesi
TTAGAATCTTCCAACATTCAATTGCGGTCTTATTCATCAGCATGTTATTCCAATCTAGCTTTGCTAAGTATTTTCTTATATCGTTATAGTTACCTTTGTGAGAGGTTTCTCCTATACGTTTTTTATTTTTACTTTCTGATTTTACATTGATGTCAAAATATATTTGATTGTGGTCACGGTTCATGTATTTTTACATTGTCCACTATTTTTTTGTGATGACAAAACTATATCTAATACATTATCTACCCTGGCTGGTTCTAGCACTTGCTGAGTAAGGAAGCTATCCTGAATTAAAAATAGAAATTGTTGGTCCTCACCCCTTGTAAAGTATACGCCAGTTTGATTTAATTAGTCTTTAATAGCTAATATTAGTAAGTCATTGGAGGTTAGATGTATTAAGCCCAGATTAGCAACAGAAAAACAGGTTTCGAAAATTTATAGTTAAACCACTCAAGTGGATATGGACAAAATCCATATGGTGCCTACTGATGATACTGTTTAGACGCTTCAGTCTTCCCTTTAATCCCTTCCCTTTAATCCTGACATTTGCTAAATTGCTCTGACCTCGGGGGTCAACGTAATTGGGAAATGAGAGGGAGCCATGGGAACCCTGGAAATGGCCCAGCTCCAAGAGGTCAAAAGTTTAACTTGCAAAACTGGGCAAGGAAGACTGGTAGACGTCATTGTCCAGCGGTTGAGAGGGTGGGTGGATTTAGCAAGTTGACCAATAATAAAGCGTACTGGGTATTTAAACAATCACAGCGCCTCTAGTGACGGCGTGTGATTTTGGAAAACTGGGAGTATAAATAACCCGGAGGAGGGATTGGATGGGCCGACACAAGCTACATGTTAAGGCATCTAAATTATCGGTAAGGGTGGTCCAGGCGGGCCATACCTGCTTTAGCATTAGGCTTCAAAATTACCAGTCAGATTTAACCATGTTTCGTTTTAATCTTCTAGACATTAAGTGTCTACTTTTTACGGTTTACAGTTATATCTATCTTCACTGTTATGTAATTGTTATTGTGCGTGATTATATTGCTACTATGTACGTAGCCGTCTGATGTACACGATTAAAATCGCTACGAACTTGGAGAACAATGCGTTGACTACACTTCTGTAGTATTCTATGTACTCATTGGTCGAGTGGGTACAAATTCAGTTATACATCTCGACCTGGCGAGCGCAAAGAAAACGGACAATAAACATATATACAGAGTTTATTAAGTATATTGTTTAAACATGACTTTCTAAAGCTAACATATATTGTGATCTCATATCCAGTTTTATTGCCTCTCAAATTGTCGTATATCTCCAACAAAACATATTAAATGATCGAATAAATGTTTAATTTTGGTCTTTATAAAACACAATATGGTAGGTCGCGCCAATCGCTTAAACTTGCATGCAAGTGCACACGGATTATCGTCATCAGTAAGTCCACTGTGTGGCTAGCTTTTCTAATTAAAGATGAATACATGTCACACATCTTTTGACTTGATTGTTTATTTGAGAAATGATGCACCCAAGCTAAGCGAAAAGGAGCAGAGGAAGTTTATCATCTTTGAACAACAGCTACTGGAACTTTTCAGATCCTGTTGTGCGTGTGCAGCTCCTATAGTTGGCTACATAACAACATTAGATGGTAGTTTGATCCAAGTGGTTCAAAAGTGTAAGGAGCGTTTTATTCATAAATTGTATAGTCAGCCATATATACATCAACTGCCTACTTTAAACATGTTAATGTCCTGTTCAATTATTCTGTGTGGGGCTGTGCCATCTCAAGTACCTATCATTGGCATCAGTCAAATTATTGTGAGCCTGCTGTTGCGAATAAGCGGATTGACTCACACAACCAAGTTCTTGATGAGCTTAGAGAGATTGGAGGGACCTTGTTAGCATTATTACAATGCCATCTGTTCGACAATCCATAAAAATGCCACATCCACAGGGAAACAGGGCTTTATATTTAATTATATGAAATAAAATTAATTGTTTGGCAAAGGTGTATTAGTGAGATTATTGATCTTAAAGATGAAGTTTGAGTGTTACATTTTACATGGTAAACGTTCTGTGTTGAATTTAATGCAGAATATTAACAACTTTGTTGATCGGATAGATATATTTGTGCTTGAGTAATAACATTAATGTACTTGAAATTTGATATCTAAAACATGAAATCAATTTGTGTATTACGAGAAGACCATATTGGTTAGTGAAACTAGTCCTCTGTGTTCAACTACTATATCCTCAAAACCTTCAGTCAATAAAAAAAATCTTAAATGGTCAAGGAAATAGACAGTCGTGTTTGTTTGTGAAGATCAAAATGAGGCATGCACACTTGGAATTGAGCATACACTCTTGCAACATATGTCACCAATGGCTAAAGTAAACACACACAGCAGTGGAGTCTGTGAGCCAGTTCAATCACGAGAAAACAAAATTATAAGGCATCTGGAGGCTTCAGAACACAATACCAAATTTGAAGTTATCCGTCAAACGTTGTTATCACATCAACAAGAAGGGTGTGTGCGTGGACAGAAAATAGATGAAATTCACACATTTGACCAATGAAATCCTCAGTATTCTCCACCATATTTAGGGTATTGTTGTCATATCTTAGCAACAGCCCATGCATGTTGTGGCCCTCTGTGTTTTCCCCAAGATACCCCCAACACCACCTCACTATAACTGGCGATAGGCTGTGTGTCTGTATTTTCTCTAGTCCTAAGCACATATTTACCAATAAATGATGTCCTTAAATGTGTTGCAGTAGAATTAATAATAGAAAAAAATGTAACAGCAAGTTGCATCTATCGTAAACCAGGATCTAACATAGATACTTTCTACAAAAATTTTGAATATATTTTTTGGAAAGATCCCAACCATTAAGACTTTGTTTTTATGTGGAGACTTCAATGTTGACATCCTAAAACACGTTAGCCACTTAGGTACAAAACACTTTGTTGACACTATGTATAGCCTAGGCCTCTATACTTTTTATCAATAAACCAACAAGGATAACTAGAAATACAGCTACTCTTATTGACAACATTTTCACAAATGCCCTAAACATAAGCGATCCACAAATGGTATTTTAATAAGTTACATAATTGACCACTTTCCAGTGTTTACACTGTGTGAATATGGATTGATTAAGAAAAATTAAGAAATGCACAAATATGTCAGAAACCATACAACTGATAATATAAATTCCCTGGTAGAAGATTTATGTAGTGAAATCTTTGAAAATGTTATTAGCACAACAAATGCTAATACGACTTACGATATATTTCTTGGTGCATTTATTAAAAAATATGACAAACACTGCCCGGTCAAAAAAATAAACACAAAACATGTAAACTGTGAAAAACAATGGTTCACAATGTAATGTTCATATACTATTTGCTATTGACTTTATCCTTTCCCATAGCGAGTAATGAGTACCGTTATAACGGGTACTAACTGTATAACGCTTGTTATCACATGATGTTTCTGGACTTTTATGAGGTCCTGTTTCCGGTGCGATTTGAATAAACATATTTATATACAAGTGGCTATGTAAGTCAGCCCAATAAAATATGTGAACCTTTATCACGTTCTACAATCCCGCCCTGTTTTAACCATGTCTGAAGGTTTGCCAGCGTATCCACGGACAAACAGCGTGTCCTGCTGCTGGGAAAGAAATTGCAAAAAGATGAATCACTTCGCATCTTGCTGTAAGTCAAAACCAGTCACCACTCGAAAAGCGAACACACATGAATGGATGGCATCAACAACCACAAAAACACAAAAGAGATGTGAACATGCTACACGCTCAGGAGATGATGCGTGTGTATACAAACTGTCATTGTGTACAGTTGTTGTAAACAAACACGATGCACGTCCACACTTCCTTGTCTGTATAAATGGTCAACAAGTGAATGTTATAGTTGATTCGGGAGCGGAAATCAATGTCATGGATAAACGTGATTACTCCAAGATGACGCCACGACCGAAGCTGAGCCAAGACAACACACAGATTTTCCCGTATGGTTCTACAACGCCACTTCATGTTAAAGGTGTATTTAGTGCNCACTGAGTGATCCTTAGATGACTTTGGTAATACTGATTGATACTGCCAGAGTAATGGAACTGTCAGAGACTCACGCAAAAGGCATTGAACGTGTCCGTCACACCACTAGCCAGCAGTCAATGTCTGTCAACAAGATGACACGAGGTTAATACAAACCTAAACAGTGGGTTCCCCGGTCTGATAAAACACGTGTCCTGTTGCTGCGAAAGATTGCAGAAATTGCAAAAAGATGAATCACTTCGCATCTTGTTGTAAGTCAAAACCAGACACCACTCGAAAAGCGAACACACATGAATGGCATCAAAAACCACAAAAACACAACAGAGATGTGAACATGCTAGACACTCAGGAGAGCTCAAGTGATGATGCGTGTGTATACAAACTGTCATTGTGTACAGTTGGTGTAAACAAACACGATGCACGTCCACACTTCCTTGTCAGTATAAATGGTCAATAAGTGAATGTTATAGGTGATTCGGGAGCTGAAATCGATGTCATGGGTGAACGTGACTACTCCAAGACCGAAGCTGAGCCAAGACAACACAAAGATTTTCCCATATGGATCTGCAACGCCACTTCATGTTAAAGGTGTATTTAGTGCTGAGGTGAAATCTGCTATGCAAAAGAGTGATGAACTGTTCTACATAGTAGCTGGCTCTGGCGGATCGCTTCTCGGATGGAAGACATCAAAACGCCTTCAATTGGTACGTGTCGTGCAGCAAGTGACAAATGACAAACTGCAGACTACACCTGTCGATCGGTTAGTCTCATGTGATGATCTATTTCTGGGTCTAGGTCAACTGAATAAATTCAAGGGCAAGTTGCACATCAACGAGATTATACAACCGATAGCCCAGCCACACAGAAGGATGCCGTTTCACGTAAGGAAACAGTTTGAACAGGAGTTGAAGCGAGATGAAGAGCTTGGAGTCATCTAGAGGGTGGAAGGAGCAAAACCTTAAGTGTCACCGTTGGTTGTAGTGTTGAAGCCAAATAGTGAAGGTCAAATCCGCGTATGTGTCGACATGCGACAAGCAAATCAGGCTATCACTCAAGAGAGCGTCACATCACTCCAACCAAGTGGTGAATGACCTCAATGGCGCCGCTGTGGTCAGTAAGCTTGACCTGAATCAAGACTACAATCAACTGGAGCTTGAACCATCATCGCGTTATATTACAACGTTCTCGACGCATGTTGGACTGTGGAGATATAAGCGTCTCAACTTTGGTGTTTCTAGTGCAGCCGAAGTATTTCAGAATGCCATTCGCGAAACACTTAGTGGCATATCTGGAGAGATCAATATCAGCGATGATATTAAATTGTTCGGATGCAACGCAGAGCGAACATGATCAGAACTTGGGGGCAACTTTTCAAAGACTGCGTGAACGTGGTCTAACTCTGAACAGAAACAAGTGTGTCTACAACAAGGGAACACTTGAATTCTTTGGACACTTATTCTCCAAAGGAGGACTCTCAGCTGATCCGAAACAAAATACTGCCTGCTCGGAACATTGACACTCCTACAAATGCGACACAGGTCAGAAGTCTACTTGAAATGTCAAACTTCTGCGCAAGGTTCATACCTGGCTATGCGTCCATGACACAACCGCTATGAGAGCTAACAAAGAACGACGCGCTTTGGAACCGGTCAGAGAAGTGCAGTGCATCGATTGCTGCAATACATCAATCGCTGTCCAACGCACCAGTACTAGCGTACTTTGATGAACAAAAGGCGATGCTAGTCCTGTTGGTCTTGGTGCAATATTAACACAACACGACATAAATGGTGAGAATCGGTGCATCATCGCATACGGTAGTCATTCGTTAACTGCAGTCGAACAGAGGTACTCTCAGGCAGAAAGAGAAGCTCTTGCGGTCGTATGGGTGTGTGAACATTTTCACTTATACGTCTATGGCCAATCTGTGAAGGTCTACCCATATCACAAACCGATTGTGGTCATAAACGGCAGACCGAAGTCGAAACCTCCTGCGCGTATCGAACGTTGGGCAATCAGACTGCAACCCTGTGATGCCACTGTGATCTACCTTCCTGGATCCGACAATCCTGCCGACTTTTTGTCACGACAGCCATGCAGACATGTGAACAGAGCCTCTCACGAAGAGACGTTGCGGAGGAATTCGTCATCTACGTCACAGTCAACTATGTACCTAAAGCCATGTCAATTGAACATGTGAGATGAGAGACACTCATAGATCCAACTCTGCAAGCCGTGATGCAAGCCCTACGCACAGGCAAATGTATCAGAATCTCCAAGATGACGTACACAACGAGTCGTACAAGTCGTATCTACTGGTGCGAAATGAGCTAACAGTCACAGTTGATAGAGACGCTCTCCTTCGTGGTCATCGATTGGTCATTCCCGAGCTACCAACACACGACTCCGACACTGAGGACGACTTCGACGATGACGCAGCTTCAGAATAACGGGTGGTCGCACCAAACGTGGACGAGCCGCCAGACGATCGAAGATACCCACAGAGAGAACGAAGACGACCAGTGCACCTAGATGACTACGTGCTAGCGCATCGATGTTCAGACTCTACGGGGCAGAATAATCCCCTGTGTTATTTTAATAGGATATGGTTGTCTACCCCTATGCCTATTTCTTTCTTTACACATTTGCTATAATAAGCCATTGTGTTTTTGCTTGCTATGTTTTTGCTTAATCTGTTTTCTTTTAATAAGACTATCTTTCATCCGGATTGGAGAGGGATGTAGTGCTCATCATATTTGCTATTGACTTTATCGTTTCCCGAAGTGAGTAATGAGTACCGTTGTATAGCAGGTGCTAACTGTATAGCGTATGTTATTATATGATGTTTCGGGACTTTTAAGAGGTCCAGTTTCCGGTGCGATTTGAATAAACATGTTTCTATACAAGTGGCTATGTAAGTCAGCCTGAAACATTACACACAACTGGCTTGAAAAGTGCTTGTCACAAGAAAAACAACTTGTATAGATTTCTGAAAAATAGATCCAATGAAACGGAAAATTGTTGTAAAAAATATAAAAATAAACTTACCACAACTCTAAGAAATGCTGAAAAAAAACAGGGAATATTTTAAACACAATTATAAATAAACGACGGAGTGAATCTTCATGCCCTGATTGTTTTGAAACTGATTGTAGATAAATTACTAATAAGAAGGACAAAGCAAGTGGGTTTAATATCTTCTTTGCAAATATTGGTAAAGAATTGGCTGCAAAAATAGATCCACCAGTAAATGGCACCTCAATTCATGGTTATCTTGGCAACATAAATACAAATAGTATGTTCTTGAGCCCAATCGATGAAGAAGAAATCCTTGGCATTGTAAGAACATGTAAAACAAAAACTTCTACAAATAGTAATGGCATAAGCATGAATATCGTTACAAACACACTATTATCAAGCCACTAACAGCAATATTTAACATGTCCTATGAAAATAAAGTTTTTCCCTCCAGCATGAAAGCTATCTAAATGACAGAAAACAATTTGTCAAAATAGGTAAATGTTCATCTAATTTGTTAAATGTCTCATGTGGTGTACCGCAAGGTTCTGAAGTTCAAAATANGAGTTCCAAACTTCTGCCTGTAGCAGATGAGGCTTGTAAAAATTTTTCCTATCTACACTTTTGTCGACTAACACTACTGCATACTCTATACGTCAAACACATTCAACATGCTTAAATGCAATATTCTATCAACATATTCATAACCATTAAAAAAAAACCCTGTAATTTAGTATCATAGTATTACCATATACTGCTATTGACAGTTATTCGGTATTAATCATGCAGTTGCAGACGAAAAAATCAAGAAGATGACGATAAATGAACTATCCATCGAATGATGACATTATAAATGTCAAACTACACCATGAGGACAACTAGAAGACACCTGAAAGCGATGCTACTACTCAGCAGCATCAGCTCCATCCTGTGCGTATCATACACGATCTTCCAACCTGACACGACGGCAGAAAAGATGTATATCAAACAACGTTCGTCACGACACCAGTTAAATGTGACATCACGGCTGTTGAAAACGTACCACATTGACTGGAATGCTAAGCCTAAAGGAAATCCGTGGGTCATTGCAGATTGGTGGGTCACACCCAGACATATATTGCCTGAAAAAGCCCCGCAACTTGGTAAGAGTCTGTAAAACATCTTGTTCAATTTCTTTGAAAGTATAAGTTTAAAAAAACGAATTGCCGTTATTTTTCGCTGTTATTCATTGTCATTAATTTGACTCGTCATAAAATATGTCTACATTTAGTTTCTTAAAATGAAGGTACTCTTTGGTAGATGCAATAAATAAGAAGATATTGCTGTTTAATAGGTGCAACTTTGAAACAGATGTTTCTGCTGTTTTATAAATGCAGTACTGAGGAAGGCACCAGCTTCGTTTCGTCATGTATCCTCCTGCGCCGAAGACACACCACCTTCCGCTGTTCTGAAGTAGTTTGATCTGTTTGATGGATACCGAGGACACCGATACGGATACCGAGGACGTTGTTTTGTGTTTGTTTTGTTTGATATGTGTACTACTGAGAGGTGATTCTTTGGTCTGTTAGGTGCGGTATTAATGGAACTGTCTCGCCGACGCATCATTAGTGTTGATGTTAATAGAAAGGGCACTCAGCTCAAACTGATGCTCATTCTTGAAGGCGAACAGCGGGTTGTATTTAAACTAAAGAGGTGAGTGTTCCGGTAACGTTAGTCCAATCTCACTAACTTTGAAACTTTTCAGTTAATGACTTAAAATATACCAAACATTGTTTAACAATTGGAGTAGTTAGCTATGTAGCAGTGGGTGACACGATGCATGTCGTATTTTATCTGGCTTGAGTATTATTACAGGTTTGTCTGTGTGTCTGCTTCGCAACTGTTATAGTCACAACATTGGCTAAGTATATATTTATACTGCCATTACTGTTAAACATTTTACTTAAGATAGATGGGACGGCTATTATATGCTTGTCTAAAATTAATTAGTTTAGTAGAAGTTTTAAGATAAATTAACCATTTCTTCACATATTGTAGATGAAATATTATATAATGTAGCGGGTTAATAACTTTTTGAGTTCTTATTTTTTTGGTTAGCTTACAAAATGTAAAAAAAATTGTAAGTGTGAAAAAAAGCCAAACAATGCGAAATTATATAGTTTTAAGAAAATCCCCCCAAAAATAAATGACATACTTATATAAGTATGACAGTGTCACTGATAACGTTTAAGCAGATTTTTATTAAAATAAATGAATTACGTCTGTACAATCTGTGAATTAATTAAACAAAATTAATTAAACAAAAGTTAGCTGTCTAAAGTGGCAGTGTATTTTTGACACAAACCCTTCACGAACCGTAATTCCGTGCTCTGCAGGTCCAAGTGATTTAGTTAGGTAGATATACTACTGATGTGCACTGGCGTCACAGTAACCAGACATTATGCTCCGCCTTCACGGCGAACGAACATAGCAGGTTCGAACATCGCAATGCACGCGGTTGTTATAGAAACAGCGATAGCTGTTCTTAGAATTCAAGGTTATTTTCTAAAAGAACTAACGTTTTAAAGGATGACTTGGGAAAATATGACGTTAGTGCCCTGTGATTTTTGTTATCAGATTTAACAAGAAATTTAACAATATTTGCTATCCAAGCCAAAGGCCCAGATGGCAAGTAGACAACGAAGCCATTGGCTTATCGAAAGTCCATCAGTGTTCATCTACGTGTCACCCGCCCTCCTTTGATGTGTGTCCAACTTGTATTTAAACATATTCACGCTGCTAGCGGTTATACAATCCGTTCATTCATTTACTGTCCTCTGTGAAAATGAGTACTTCGTGATATCCAATCTACACTGATCCTTTAATAATGTTACCTCATATCCTCTAGTTCTATTATCTTTCTTGAGTAAGAAAAACATATTTCTATCAATATTTTCATATCCATTCAATATCTTAAAAAACTTAAATCTGATCTCCTCTTAACCTCCTTGTCTCTAGAGTTGTTAAACTACATTCTTTCAGGCGTTCTTCGTATCTCAGGTCTCTCAGATCTGGAATAATTTTAGTTGCTCTCCACTGTATGCGTTCAAGGTATAAATGTTTCTTTGTCAGAGGTGTAATTAACTTCTAATCTTTGTAAGTTATGTTTTTCCTAATCAAACCGAGAGTATGATTACCCATTGAAGCTGCAATACCACACTACTCTGAAACTTTCATATTAGCACTCATTGTAACTCATACGTCTTTTCTTTTATAGTAGTACCCAGAACAGTACCTCCCATTTTGTAGTTTACATCCATGTTCCCATGTCCTATATGCAGGCATTTACATTTCCCAAATTTCAACAACATCTGCCATTTCTCAGACCATTTCACTAATCTGTCTAGATCGTTTTGTCTCTAGAGTTGTTAAACCACATTCTTTCAGGCGTTCTTCATATATAAGGTCTCTCAGTTC
>SDWI01002363.1:0-14595 GCA_009193005.1 Lamellibrachia luymesi
ATATGACATTTTGATTTACTTTCTCTCATGTTCTGTATACAAGTTGTACATTTATGATGGGGTCTCGCCAGACCTCAGGTGCCTAGTAACGGTTGTCCCACGACGTGCCGGTTTGGAGGTTAAGTATACCATAACAAAATCACACTCATAGAGACAAAGGACATGACTGTTATTAAGTGTACACTTTTGGGGACATTGCCCTCCACACGGCGTAGAAAATGTACGTGACTTCCTGATGAAAACCCCGACGTCTCCCTGACGTAGGTCACAGCGTCTGCACGCACATGTTACGAGTTTGGCGTTCATTGTTATTATTAAACAACCGAATGATACACATTGATAACAAACACTTTAGGGCAAAGCTAAAAATATTGTTCTATATTTTTTTATAATGTAATTGAAATAAGACATTATTTTTATTAAGAACGTATTATGTTCGATCTGTGTCCTAGCAGTTTCGTCAAACTGTCACAGGAAAATCACAAATAGTTACTCACGACAATACGATCAGCAGGTTATAATATTAGTATGCACCGTGAGTGTGTATGTATGTGTGTTATGCTATTCCTCCTAGACGCTTTGCATCTCGGGCGTCAAACTGCGATCGCGGGTGTATTTTATTTTTGTTCATCCCGCTGTTACCTTTTCTACGAACAGTCAAATTACCCTTTGTTGTTATTACGTACAATAGTCCACAGGTCAACGTTACACAAACAATGACGTGCACTTGTTGACAACGTCATGCGTCTTTTATTCGATTGTCCGAAGTTACGTCATTAGACGTTCCTATGACGGCCAGTGTTACGTCGCCATGCCAAGAAGCCATTAATATAATGACTGGCAGCATCATCTACCAAGGTGTAGATGGATATTTCGGTAATAATGTTGTGCAACCCTGACATTTTACAGTAATGTACGAATTACTAATTTATCCCTTCCGGGGGAAGAGCATTTTTGCTACTCCGTATAAACTAAACATGTTTCCACGATTACCTTATTATGCGTAAATCTATTGCTTTTCAGAAGTTAACCAACTGCGCAGGTGTGTCGGTACCTGGACCTCGGGGAAAAAGGACTCTAGCGGCGTGTGGACTTGGATGGCGACGGGACAACCATTCGGCTACACATACTGGATGCGTGGACAGCCGAACAATAGCGGTGGCGTCGAAGAAACATGCAACTTTTGGGATAGAGATAGGGATATAGTTGGCATTTACTGGAATGACGAGTCCCATTTAGGGAAAGGGTGTTTGCTCTGTGAAATTCCATAAAGTGAAACTAAGAAGTACTTGAATTTATGCCGCTATTCACATTCTCCCCGTCCCCTTCGTGAATTCGAGCGTGCGTTCGTGCATGCTCAAATGAACGCATGCACTATACAAAATCTGGCTGTGCGCGTCGATGTGACATTGTGCTTCATTTGCGTGGTACAATTCAGAATTGTAAAGTGATAATGATGTAATACTTACGTAGATATGTTATTTAGCCGCTTTGTGTAACAATTAACAAAGATACCGATATTGTTTTGAAACGAGGTGATGTAAAGTTTTACATTGTAATCCGAGCTTGTAGGATAGACCGACGATTATGTGGAATCATTTCCAACAGTATTTTACGTCTTATCCCTCAATAAGAGTGTCTGTATGCAAATAAAATTGTGGAATCTGCTATCCAGGACACTTGATACAGAAGTGGGGGTATAGCCAAGACGCCAACATTGAATGTGACTGTGGAGAAGACCCCCAAACGATGCACCATCTGCTAGAATGTCCCCTCCTACTAGTGCCCGGCAGACCAGACAACTTGGCAGTGTATGGGAAGGCAGTGTTAGTTGCACTACTAGGTTAGTTGAGCCACCCATGTTTCCCAGGAAACAACAGCAACGACGATTACGTTGTACCACTAGTGATTGAACTTGTTATTACAACATGATTGACGTAAACAAGTGCAATTTGTTGTACAAATGTTGTTCGAAAGTGTTGGTGATTGTTAGTAATGTCTGCTGCTATATAAACTATCAACGCATGTGATCAGACTTTGTTATCCGTGCACTTACAAATGGTTTAATTGTTCGAAGAGAAGAAGGTTATTTACATCACTTCGCGTATTAGTGAGACATTAAAAAAGCTTAATTGTCGAAACGGGGGCTAGTTGAGCCACCCATTGTAAACAAGGCAACATATTAGCAGTTAGTTACACTGGTTGTGATTGACCTATGTGTCTATATTAACTAAGTGTGTCGACTTATTAATTAAGCTGTAGATTTGTCAGAGATGTGTTGTGCCGATGGTATAGATGTGTTGGCTGAGTTGTTATGAAAAAATAGTAAATAATATAAGGCCTACGTAATTTATACAAATAAAGCATTTACCAAACTTATGCTACACTGTGGCTCAACTTACCCCAAACCAAGTGTTAGTTGAGCCAGCTTACCAACCCTACTTGAATCAGCTATATAGAATTATCTATGCATATTAGATATATTATCTTCGTATAAAATGATATGCCAATAATCATAGTTTATGTGAGTAAAAACATTTTTGATTAATGAATATGATATATATATATAAAAAGAAAAATGGCTCCACTAACACTTCCTTTCCCTGCCACTCCCGTGCCAGAACCTGTGTACTGCAGTGGTCGAGAAAAGAAATGTGAAGACGTGTTTTTATATATCAATTGGATTGCGGCGGCAGTTTTTTTTTTCTGAAAAAACGAGCATTTCCATCCCGTTTATGCACTATCATGTTAATATTTATACGCTATTTTTATGCATGAATAGATCTGGCATGCTTTCGATTCAATTTTGGCAATTTAAAAAATTGAACGTATGTTAGCTCTCTCGGCATGTTATGTACACTGGCATACATAAAGACAAAATACAGTATAATGGCCCCATGGGTCCATTTGACTGCAACTTGCCAGCCTCAAATGTTTACTTTAGACAGTGACAACTTCTAGTCCTATCTCCTGCTTCTGTCATTTACAAAATCGTAATTACTACCACGGATTGAGATGCGACATACAAAGCAAAGCGTTCGGCAAGCGTCGGGTGTTTACGGTGCTTGACGTAGCAACGAGGTTCTCAGGTGGGACAGATCACACCACCATAGTGTACACACAGCTGATTGCGTTGACATGTGCGTCTAATTACGCAGAACATGAGTGAAGACGGTGGATGTTCAAACCAAGGATCAGAGTCAAACAGTGTGCATGATATTCCTTTAAATGATAGCTTAAGGTACGCCCTATAGAATCGCTTCGTTCGCGTTAAGCGTGCTGACTGGACAGGGCCGCGAATGTTTTATTCCCGAACAGTAAGGGTGACTATCAGGGACACTTTAACTGTACAACTGTTGCAATACTATTGCGATAGTTTCATGACAATCGCGATAGTATTGCGTTAATATCAGGGCCCTCACAATCGAGAAGCCATCATGAAACACCCATTCACCACACCCCTCGCCTCAATTGTAGAAATAACATAAAGATTAAGTAAACTTATCATATATTGAATACAGTCAATTACGGATGCGCGACACAAGAAATCAAAAACGAAATAACTTCGAAACACTGATAAAGTAGCGTATTCACTAATGGAGGCTTGAATTGAATTGAGCAGGAGAACACTTCAAAGAAGACATGTTTAATATTTAAATGCGATGTAATCTAGATTTCTAAGAACAATTATAACTCAACAGGACAGGGAAAACACCAGTAATTTTATTTGACGTGGCATCACTACAAGAAGCAAGGCGTGCTGACACAAATTCTATACGCGAGAACAAAAGTGTGGATAATTGCCTATATCTTATATTGATGACATATCCGTCTTATTTGCGGATGCGTGAAACAAGAAATGAAAAACGAGTACCCTAATATTATGAATTTTGGAAATTCTTTTATTCATTGAGTAACAGCGAGATGCTAGACAAGCAAAGCGCAACGTGTTAATAGATGACGTGTGTATAATCAAAATCAGAAATGTTTATTTCTCAAGTGGGCATCCCAAAGTAGGCCTAGTATATAATGATAAATCATATTAGCAACAAACAAAAAACAAACATACTCTCAATGTAATTGCCAAGATATGTCTAAACGTTCAATGATTCTTAAGGAGGAATGTTTACCTATAGTCGCTGGACGTATTGAAGTATATTGCAATACAGTATTAGCCACAATATAATGCTTTATAAATGTTCATAATTGTTCATTCATCATATGTGAACCTATCATATATATTGGGGGCTAAAGTTCAATTCAACCTACTTTTGCCGTAAGCGAATTTCACAAAGTGAGCAGCAGTTAGCTGTACTTTGTTCGTCGTTCCAATATAAACCTACTGACTGTCTGTCCCAAAAAGTACATGCATCTTCGGTGCCACCGCCGTTATCCGGCTGGCCTTGCATCCAGTACGTGTAGCCGAACGCTTTTCCCGTCGCCATCCAAGTCCACACACTGGTAGAGTTCTTTGTTCCCGAAGTAAATATATCGGAACAGCTATGCGGTTGTAAACCTGGAAAGAAATGCATGTATGTATGCACCTGGTGGATAATCAGAATGTAAAGCCAGCAAACACTGCCTGCTGTTCATCTATGTGATTTGGTGATTTCCCGCGTAATCTGTTGATACAAAGGCACGGAATAGGTTGAACGCAACACTTTATCTTAATTAAAATCCATTCGCTATTGGAATTATACAGCCCTGTATATCAACACGATGAGGAAGATTTTTAGTTTTGTCTCGCGTCTGTCGTCACTCGTCTCGCGTCTCTCTCTCCTCTTTCTCCCTCCCTCCTCCCTCCCTCCCTCCTCCCTCCCTCCCTCCCTCCCTCCCGACTTGCAGGATTGTCAATGCACTTTGAGCTGTCCGCAAGCGACAGGGTGACTATGAATGGTTGGGTCCAAATTCCCTGTCCGTTGTCCACATTGGCCAGGTGGCCGCTATGGACAGTTAGCGGACAGTGCAGGAAGTTATTCGGGACTTTCTAAAGTGTCCGTTATAGACAGGTGTTCGTTATGGGCAGGTATTCGCTAAGGCAGGTTTTACTGTATATTATTCATCACCAAAACTCTTAAAATGTTGTTTAATGTAGCAATTGTAAAAGAACACTCCACTGTTTTGGCAATGTAATTCCATAGTTTCTCTCCTCGCCATGCGAATGGTTTGCATACGACGTAATCGTTAACTTAACAGTTAACTTAACTTAACAGGACAGGAAACACACCAGTAGGGTAAATTCTGCCTAGCTGCGCGATACCACCCGAACTTTAATCGTACACACAATGCATCACACAAACCACTTGGCGGCAGCCTATGTTGACCGCAACATATGTGCGACTTGACACGGGCGGAAATAAAACTACAACAATCGATCGATCCTCAAAGTTTCAACTATAGATCGGGTTGAAACTTCACCACAGCATAGACGCGGTCCATATAAACGGAGTTAAAAAACAAAAAAGTAGGGTTTATGTCCAAATTTAAGAGCTATGCATTATTTAAATGTTTATAAATCGTCCTATTTCTTCAGCTTTGCAAAGTTCACCAGATTTCATCAGAATAATAATCTGGAGACGCTACGTCATATAACATTAATAATATTGAGGTTAACGTTGAAAAGGTTGAGTTGTAGCAATTCAATATATGAAAATTGCACACACAAAAATCGTCTAAGTATATTTTAACGTTAATAACTTCACCAGATTTCATCAGAATAATTTCCTAGAGATGCTGACGACAACAGCAAAGTCAATTGCAGTAACATTAGCAGCATTAAACCTTAACAGCAACACACTGGAAATACAGAAACAATTAATACGGCGACGACGGCGGCGACGACGACGACGACGACGACGACGACGACGACGACGACGACGACGACGACGACGACGACGACGACGNCGGCGGCGACGAAGGCGACGACGACGACGTCACCAGAATTTTGCGAAACCGACCTAACGTTCTGCACACGGGCGTATCCAGAATTATTGGTTGGCAAGTGTTCCTATGTATTTGGAGGATTGAAATATGATGAAAGGGGCTCTCGGGACTACGAAATGTGCCGCGTTGACCCACTTTGCCGCATGCACAGGGTAAAATCACTGCTAACCGCAAGTGACGCAAGTAACGCCTTATTTTTTCACACGAGCAGAACACGTCGTAGCTTCGTCATAGACAATCTCGGCAACATTTTATGTTCTCACATAACATAGTCGTGTTGCACGAGATAATCACAAATAATCACCACAACAGCTCCCCTTCATAGGAATGACATACAGATAGGCACAACGATTTGAACATACAAAATGTTACGTAAATGGAAAATCTACGGTCCCGATTCAGGACCGTAGATTGCCTTAAGGAAGTCGATGGATATGCATACAGACAGACGTGTTGTTTATTTGGCCAATTATTTAACCAATTCAATTATGGTTAATGTTAAATACAATGTATTTTACAACGGTACATTCTCAATATTTGCCTGTTTTTGTGTGCTTGCGTGCGTGCGTGCGTGCGTGCGTGCGTGCATACATGCGTGCGTACGTGTGGCCGTGCGTCCGTGTGTGTTTTACCAAGTGTCTGGAAGACTCACTGTAATGCTAGCAACAAACCTATCTCATGTGAGCCACTCTATGTACAGATAAATACCAATTCTTGAGTGTACAAAAACAGCGGAATTTAACACATATTTGAAATGTTGTTCATGCGGCTTATCCAGTGTAATTTGTCATTAAAATTTAACCAAATAAGCTTCAATTAATTGGCTACGCGTGTCTACACAAAATCACAATCTGTCTTCAGAGCAGGTAGATCCACCATCGACATGTTATTCTCGCTGCGATAGTTGCAAGAGAAATGTAGGGAACAGAGGAGACCACTATACACAGCCTTTGTCGATCTGACAAAGGCCTTTGACCAGGTCATCAGAAAATGTCTCTTAACACTCCGACAAGATTGGATGTCCCTCAAAGCTGTTGGGTATGATTACCTCATTCCACGAAGATATACATGGCACACCATCGAGGTCCTTCCAAGTTCGCACTGGTGTGAAGCAGGGTTGCGTCCTTGTTTGGGATATTCTTCTCCCTGCTGCTTTCCTAAGCCTCTGGTTCATCGTCAGAAGGTATGTGCTTACATTCGAGGACTGGTGGCAAGCTGTTCAACCTGGTCCATCTGCGCGCGAAAACCAAGTACGACAGATCGTGCTTAGCAAGATGCTCTTCGCTAGTGACGCAGCGGTAATATCGCACACTGGTGAGGGCCTCCAGAGGCAACTTGCACCAAGCGTGCACATAATTTGGCCTGACCATAAGCCTGAAAAAGACCAATGTCATGGGCAAAGAGGTCAACGAAGCTCCAGCAACGTAGATATAAATAAGCGCATCGAAAAGGCAGCATCTGTCTTGTCAAGGCTATCCATGAGGGTGTGGGAGAACAGCATATTGACAGAGAACACCAAGGTTCGAGTACACCAGGCTTGTGTCCTAGGCACCCACCTCTACGGTAGCGAAGCATGGACAACATATGCGAAGCAGGAAACACGTCTGAACAGTTTCCATCTTCGATACATCAGAAGCATACTTGTCATCACCTGACAGGAGAATTCACCAAACAAGGATGTCCTGCTAAAGGCAACGCCTGCGTTGGCTTGGCCATGTCTGCCACATGGAGGATGGACGCATCTGGTGCAAGGCGTGTCGGCCGCCCAGCTGTATGGTTCAGGGATTCTTGCACACGAGATATCACATCTACTCAGATCAGCTTTGAGTCCTGGGATTCTGCTGCAGCAGACGGCAACAACTGGCGACAGGCTATGCTGAGTGGTATGAGGAAGGCAGAAGAAAGAAGAAACGAACTGTGGACGGAGAAGATAACGCATCGAAGAGAAAAGCCGACGACTGCCACCCCTTTACATCAAACTATCTACACCTTAACACCTTTACATCAAACTATCTACACCTTTACACCTTTACATCAAACTATCTACACCTTTACATCAAACTATCTACACCTATGCCACGTGTAGCAAAGACTGTCACTCAAAAATCGGACTTTTTAGTCACAACAGATGCTGTACAAAACGTTGATGTCTCCTACGACGCAGCTCCATTATCTTTCGATATTGATGGATGCCAATGACTAGACAACAAAAACAATAACACAATGCAGGTGTCGATCATTAAATTTAATTTCTTTACTTCATATTATGGTATGTTTTTGTATATTTACGGTGTCTCCGATGCTAGCGACAAATTATATTTATGTCTTAATGGGAGTTACCATGGACATTTATTTATGTTATGTATAATTACAATATATTTAAACCATTACGTATACTAATTGGTCAAAATAAAGGGGTCTGAACATAATTTTAGCAGGCAGCAATATTAGATTTGAAATACGTTATCTGTCTATGACTCGTAGATTCCGTTTACGATGCTTGATATATTTACAGTATCTATTGCAAAATTGGGCAACTTTGAGTACACCGCGACTGCTCCCGAGGTGTGCAACGACTGAGAGACCTTAGTTGTGACATCCGCTTAATAGAATGTAGTTTGACAACACTAGAGACCAGGAGACTTAAGAGGAGACCAAACAGAAGTGTTTAAACTAGTGAATGGTTATGAGGATGAATATGTTCTACAAACATAAAGAAGGAAGTAGAACCAGAGGGTACGAAGGAGCATTAGTTAAGGAACAGTGTAGGTTGGACAAGAGAAAGTACTTATTCTCACAGGAGATAATAAATTAATGGAACAAACTGTCAAATGATTGTGCTAATGCTAGTAGTGTGAATATATTTAAAAATAAAATTGACGGATATCTGATAAGTGCGGGCTACACTTAGATGGAAATTGTTTTGGACTCTCGATAAGCCAACGGTTTATTAACCTTGTCCACTTGCTACGCGGAACTTGTAGTTTTGAATGGCAATATTATTAAATCTTGTTAAACTAGCAGCAATGAAAAATATTCAACAACCACCCTGCATTGAAAAGTGCGACTAACCACGTGCGACCGGCATCCTTTGATAGCAATTACCCTACACCCTCATGCGTGACCACCAGCAGCTAGTAACAATAATCAACAGTTACCCCACACTCTCATATATGATGCGACTACCAGTTCACATAGTTGTCATCTACCGCTGGTGAAATGTGACACTGGTGCTTACACTGTGGCGTATTTAGGCGAGGGACATTGGACAAACCCTCTTTGGCTTAACTGGTTGAATTTATTTGTTTGTAACCTGTTGTGCCATTACGTGGTACAGGGTAAATTAATGGGTGTCTAAGCTCGCCCACCCCTGGACTCCCCCTTGCGAGAGCCTAGATACGACACTGTGTTTACATACCTTGTCAACAATATGTGTGTTTCTTGTCGATCGTCTCACAGAAAACACCAGACATCAAACATTCGTGGTGTAGAGAACACGTTGTAAGATATATGCCTCCCTCTCTCATCGTCTGCTGGGCCGCACGCAATGGTCCGAGAAGGCAGTTCTCATAGACGTAGATGAACTGTGTTTTAATCGTCGGTCTTCTTTGCGTTCGCCAGGTCGAGATTTATAAATGAACTTGAACTCACTCGACCAATGAGTTCTTAGAGTATAACAGACGTGTAGTCAACGCATTGTTCCAGGTTTGGGGAGATTTTAATCGTGTACATCAGGTGACTACATATATAGTNCTCAACTGCGGGGAAAATCCTAGCAAAAATCCTTCTGAAAAGACTACAAACAATTGCAGAATTGATTCTCCCTGAAAGCCAGTGTGGGTTTCGCACCTCACGCTCCACAACAGACATGATATTCACCTTACGGCAACTACAGGAAAAAGCTGTTGACCAACAGCAGAGCTTCTACATGATTTTTATTGACTTGTCAAAGGCATTCGACACAGTGGACAGATCAACCATGTTGATCTTACTTAGAAGATATGTTTGCCCTGAGACCTTTGTCAAACTAATTCAGGAATTTCACGATGGCATGGCTGGTTCAGTGTCTGTTGGTGGAACAATTACAGATCCATTTGAAATCAGTCATGGATTTAAAGCAAGGATGCGTCTTGGCACCCACTTTGTTCACTCTCTTTCTTGGAGCAGTACTAACTGCAACATCGGAACACTTGAGTATGGGCGTTTTCATCCGCACTAGAACTGATGGACAGTTATTCAACTTGGCTAGACCGAGAGCAAACACAAAAACACGTGAACTTTGCATTCGTGAACTGCTGTTTGCAGATGATGCTGCTGTTGTTGCGCACACACTAGAAGACATCAAAGAGATTTGTAAACACTTTGAAGAAGCTGCAACCTTATTTGGACTTACAATTAGTACTAAGAAAACTGTAACCCTCTACCAACCTCCACCTGGACAAACTTCAACCAGTCCACACATTGAAATCTATGGCACCCCACTAAAGTCAGTCAATAACTTCACATACTTGGGCAGCACGATTGCATCTGACAACACCATCGACATGGAAATTAACAACCGTATACGGGCTGCCTCAGGAGCCTTTGGAGGACTTTGGAAGCGAGTATGGTCACAACATGGCATTGCAATCTCCACAAAGTGCAAGGTGTACAAAGCGAATGTACTACCAACACTACTGTACTCAGCTGAGACGTATACTCTCTACCGTCATCATATCAGAAAACTTTCCCAAGTGCATCTCCGGCATCTACGACAAATCCTTCGGATCTCATGGAAAGACCACATTTCAAATGTAGACGTGTTGAGATAGGCCAACATGTTAAGTATAGAAGCCATTCTGACTACATCCCAACTCCGCCGGACTGAACATGTTACCCGAATGAGCAGCGATATACTCCCAAAGGCGGTGTTCTATGGGGAATTATCCAGCGGGAAACGCCTTCGTGATGGACAAGGTTTGCGATACAAAAATGTGCATAAAGAAAAGCCGTGCATGTAAACCTCACTGAAAAATTAAACACTTAATGTCTAAAGAATTGATTTGTAAAATATAACCGGTAATTTTGAATTCTAATTGTAAAGAAGGTATGGCCCGCCAGGACCACCCTAACTGATAATTTGGATAGCTAAGAATGTAGCTTGTGCGGGCCCCTTGAGGTCGTTCCTCCGGGGGATTAATACAATGAGTTTACACAATTCAGACGCCGTCTCTAGAGGTGCTATCATAGCCCAAATACCCAATACGCTTTACGATTGGTTGAACTTGCTAAACCACCCTCTGTCTCAACTTCTGGACAGTGACATGTTCCGGAAGTGTCCTGGCCAAATTTGCAAATTAAACTTATGGAGCTGTACCCATCCAGTTTTCCCAGGGCTCATCCGGTTAAGGAATTTCGTTGACCTCCGATGTCAAAGTAATTTAGCAAATATCATGATAAAACGGCTTTATTTGTTTCCACATAAGGGAGAAAGGAAGTGTTTTAACATTACCATCAATCTTTGGCACAATATGGAGTTTGTCAATATCTAATTGGGTGGCTTAGCTACTAGGTTTTCGAACCTTGCTTTTCTGTTGCTAATCTAGATGTTTAATATATAGATTCAATGCGTCCTAATGATTTAACTCAATTAGTTATTAAATCAAACTGGCCTATTTTTACAACGCGACTGACTGGCGAGCAAATTTAAATGCCAAACATTAAGGTACACCTGCCACTCTTGTACATTAACTGTTTTACAAACTTGTCTTACAAATTAAATCCTAGTAGGCCTCCAGCTTGATATTTTTATGTATGCACCTCGTTAACATTATGCAAATAAGCGTATAAAGTAGACCATTTTTGATAAGTTATGCATTAAATGAAATAACGCGTAAACACACCATAGCTACCGATCAATGGAAATTGTCCTTATTCTTTGCAATCTCGTAGGATTTATTCAGTCGTGACCTACAATATGTAATTGTTAAAACATATCTAAAATCTAAGTGTCAGCGACTATCAAGTCGGCGGGAGTGCTTAAAGTGTTATGCTAAATGGAATAACATTACGACGAATGAAGCGAGGCGAGGCGTCTACTTAAGCGACAATATGCTATGTAGTTATAATTTATTTCCATAAATAGTAAACTTTGTGTACACATCTAAAAGACATCTTAGCTAGTGCCGTGTTGTCAATTGTCGTCTTTTTAAAGATGTACCAGTTAAGGTAAACAATTTTCACTTTCACTACAAGCATGAAACATTCGGTATATACTAAAAATATATTTGCTGACGTTTTTGAGACCGGTACCCATTATGGACATTTTCCTTAGTAACCGGACACCAATTATTTGTGCTACTGTGCCAACTGTCGATTACGATTCGCCGGCGATTCACTATGCGAAGATACAATTTAATATTTATTTCATATGTCTTATAGGTGCTTAATCAATTCGATGTTTTGGCTAGTCTCATTTCAAATTAATTTTGCAAAAAAATAAACCGACCTAGTATCCACTGCTTGCTCAAGCATTAACTGAAGCGAAAATCGAAATGTTAAAAAATAGCGATTTTTTTCCTTGGTGAAATTTCGTAAATTTTTTTTATGTGATCGGCGATAGAATGGAAGTCACGCCCTTCATCAACATTGACCCACAGTTCAAACACTGCATATTTGGACACCAAAGAACCGGATTTGCGATAGGCTAAATCAGTCGAGGAAGCAGTTTTAAATTTAATTAAAAGTTGGGGACTATGTGCCATGTGCTATTTTCTATGTGCTATGTGCTATGTTCTATCTTGTTGCAGTCGGTTATCATTTCGTTTTAAACAAACACATTTTCGTGAGTTGTTTTGTACGCGATGACGTAAACAATACTTTCTTCGTAATGTAACATGCGCAGTAGAGAAAATTGACCGACAATATGCTTCAAACATCTACATTTTGTTTTTATTGCACAGAAAGCATGGACGCAGGTGAATCCGGCGTATGGCGCCCACCGAGAGTAAATAATTAGTTCGGTCCGTGTCACGAACGTTCAATATCGTATTTCATATTTCACCTCAATATCGCAAGTCACGTTTTGAACGCGTGCGTAATGAAATGCAATATCACAGCCCAACGCTGTTTCACAGTATTCGTTCCACATTGTCTTGTAAACTAACTAAGAGTAGAATTGAAAACTGTTTCGCATTAACGAATTTCACAAAGTGAGCAGCGTCTAAGTGCAACTGAATCGTCGTTCCAAAATAAACCTACAGACGGACGGTCCCACATGGTGCTTGCATCTTCGACTCCACCATTATTGTCTGGCTGTCCTGGCATCCAGTATGTGTAACTGAATGGCCTTCCCGTCGCCACCCACTTCCATACGCCTCTAGAGTCCCTTCTTCCCGAAGTAAACATGTGGGGACAGTTGTGTGGTCGTAAATCTAGAAAGAAAAGCACATGTATACATCGAGTGGCAGATCAGACTAAACAACCTACTCACGTAGACTGCTGCTCGTTCTATTTTGATTTTTCCAGTGATGTTTTATTGATTAAAATCATGAAAAGTCACAGAATATATAAAATATATGTAAATAAACGTTGCAAATCGAAAGTATCCCAGTGTTTTTATTACATATCATTTTATTATATTATAAAACATACTATAAACAGATTTGTCGTGAAATGTTAGTGGTAACATTTGTTCAGCAGTCAAAACATAGTGAAGCGTTAGTCTCACGTACACATAGTAACTAAAACCTACTTTTGTATGGATACATTTCCAAGGTTGTGTTAACGGTTCCAGTGTTTCAAAAGAACGTAAATAAATCAGTATAATTGCATACTATAGGTTATCATTTCTCTCTCTATCTCCTATTTCTGTCTCCCGGTCTCTCTGTGCGTATGTCTGCTGTATGTCTATAACTGCCTATATCTAGTGAATTCCCCATTTGTGCCTTCATACATGCTAGCTATCGCTGTTACAAGTTGATCAGGTATACTGTAGGCCATATATATATATTTCATATTTTGCCTAAACAAAAAACGCTGTTTACATATTGAAAAAGCATCTTAGTTAGGTCCTTGATATCAACCCCTTTAGGCAGAATCCACGGTGCTATCTAAATTTGTAACCGGTGTAGCTAATATCAGCAAGTTGGCACAGTGCCCATATTTTTTGCGAACAACATTCGTATTTCGGTTACACAGTTAGATATTAGATTATATATTACCACTTTATAATTTATTTGATTTATCAAAGTTACTGTTCTCCCAACATTCGAAAATGTATGTGATTTGTCGACGAAATACTTCGTTATCGAAATGGCGGTAAGCTTTTCCCTTCCCCACCACTGTTATTTTCCCATGCCTTTGTGTGCCTGGGAATAAACAATACTTTTGGACAACGTATAATTAGATAGTGTGACGTCTCTTAGGTACCACACCTCGTATCATTTTAAGCAAGAACTCGTTTTCTTCTTGGGTTTCAATCGACATGAGGTCCGCCCCATCGCCAAGTGTCTGGCAATTAGCTTTGCTCTCCGACCACGTCATATATCGATGGACCAGTTTGTAGCACGTGATGTTACCGTCAACGGACCATTTACACCGGGTATCTGCAACAAAGCGTAGCATTTATATAGCGAGCTAGCAGGCAGCACGCATATTTTCTGAAAACAGCAT
>SDWI01002364.1:8243-20509 GCA_009193005.1 Lamellibrachia luymesi
ACCATTTTAGGAAATCGAGAAAGCCGTTATTGGCCGATGTCCATATACAACCGTCATGCTGGAAATGAAAGTCATATGCAAGGTATTGAGACACCTTCTGAACCCGCCAGTACTGGGAGACCTTATGTCCTTGGGGACGGTCAGTTTTCAACTAAACTAGTTTCTTATGGCCTGCATTCTAAATCGGGTAAACATTTCTCCCGTTTGAAAGTCCAGTTATTATTACAGTCGGGGCGACTCTACCCCTCCCTACTGTATAGACTAAATAATAAACAAAGCTGCAAACTGGCGAGAAACTAGCTTGACTTACATAAGTTGTATCAATCTGGGTTTTCTTTATGTTAACGTTAAATTATTGATTAAATATGTCTGAAATGACCACTATCTATGTTCTTACAATTTTAGGCTGACCAAACCTTACAAGGTGATGCCACTGCGTGCGTATTGAGTTACAGCTAGTTATACTCGAAAATACGAAGGATGAACCGGACCTGACACTGTATATAACTTTGATTTGCAATTGGGTTTATTTCTTTCGAATATAAACTTTTGGACAGTACAAAGGTATTGTAAACCTAGCTATCTGCACTCTAGCGGGTCATGGAATGTATGGTAGGCGCTGTCGTGACACCTAGCGGACAGTCCGTGTACCAGTGGGTTTATATGAAATCGGTACGTCGAAAGCGTATCGCGATAGCCGATACGTATCACGCAGAAGAAAATGCTGCGATATACCGATATTATTCTGGTAACATGGCACAACCCTAATAAAATATAGACGTCCGCCATTCACAAAATGACCGCACGTTGTCGCTACTAGCGACATCATGCCGACTTTTTGTGAGGCTACATATCAAAACAATATGGCAACTATACGAAGTGACACAACACAAAATCAGATGAGATGTGTTTAATCGTAGCGCCGGGCTGGATGGCAAGGACAAGCGATTGAAATGATGACCTGTGGCTGTGCCTAATGGGATAAAAACGATCTGAAAAATGGAAACTTGTGGCCCGAACTAGCACGACAACCCCAAAAAAGGCACTGGGCCAGTGTATATGTTGAGGCCTGTATGTATGTATGTATGTATATATGTATGTATGTATGTATGTATGTATGTATGTATGTATGTATGTATGTATGTATGTATGTATGTATGTATGTATGCATGCATGCATGCATGCATGCTTACATAAGTAGTACGTAAGGGTCATATAGAGTAGGGTGGGGCAAAGCGCACTCCAGGATAAAACGCACCCGCTCTATTTCGGCAGATCCAACTATTAGTGCCACTATCTTCCAATAAACCGATGCACCATGATGCCAAACCAATTTGTTGGCCATATTATAACAAATTTAATAGCTTTAGCCGATCCCACAGTATAAGTACTTTAACTAATCCAAAATGTGAAACAGCTCACCTATATATATATTGTTATAATAGGTGTTAAAAATTCGTGCAGGCGAAAATGTGGCATACGTTATTTTTGTAATTCCAATGACACATTCAATACGGGGCAAAGCGCACTTTATTTATAGGGCAAAGCACCCCCCATACCCGGTTAATTACCCGGTTAATACATGCCCTGGATTTTCACGAGTATGCGTGGTTAGGTAAACAGTATTTATTGACTACTGTATTCCTAAGTTTGATATATTATTATATTATTTACATATATGAAGTGCGTGTGTGCATGCGTGCGTGTGTGCTTGTCAGGGAGTGGGAGGTTCGTCCTAAAAAATTGGTGGGAGGTGGGAGGTTGGCTTCAGAAATAGGTGTGAAGTGGGGTGTTGGCCTAAACAATAGGGGAGGTGGGGCTTTGAGGTGGGAGGTTTTAACACAAATTATATAAATAACATTATAAATTATGTCAATAACATTACCATACGGCAGTTGCACCGTGCCACGGATGTCCAAAATTATAATTCGTCGTTCACTTTTTAGGTTGGTACCCAGTCCATCATATATGGTACCACAGTTATATGTATAATTTCCACATTGCGCGTTGTTTGCGAAGCGTATCTTGTGAATGAGTTGGGATGGATATTGGTTATTGGATATGTTACAGGAGGTTCTTCATAATACTATATAACACGCCCGTTCTCTGGGTTTTAAAAAGGGGTGTTCGAGTGTAGACAATCAGCCGGGGATTTATGGGATAATTTCTGACAAAAGGTTAAGTTCTCTCAATTTTCTCAAAAAGGGGGTTCCAATCCCGAACCCCCCTGAGGATGGGCAAAAGGCTTACACGAAATAGACGTCAGGGAGATGGGATGGTAATTTACGTTTAGATGTGTGTCTCCTTTTTTGAAGAGAGCAGACACATTTGCTGTACGCCAGTCTGATGACAGGGTGCCCATCCAGTGACCTTTGGAAGATGTCACAAAGTGCTGGGGTGTCAGCGCAATTCTTCAGGACGGCGCTGGGGATCTGGTCGGGCCCTCAGGCTTTGTGTAAATGGTTTGATTGGCTTGAGCAGTTTGTATACTCCCACTGTAACTATGGTGATGTCACATATGCTGGGGTGCTGTGGGGGATGGAGGTGTGTCTATGGTGATGTCGCATATGCTGGGGTGCTGTGGGGGATCGAGGTATGGCTATGGTGACGTCGCATATGCTGGGGTGCTGTGGGGATCGAGGTGTATCTATGGTGATGTCGCATATGCTGGGGTGCTGTGGGGGATCTATGTGTGGCGGGGCGGATCTTCTCTCGTGAAGACTCTCTGGAACCAGGGCTTCCAAAATCAAGTCGCCCGTTCGCCCGAAGCGACATAAATCACTGGTTCGTCAGGCGAATCAAAATTTTGCCATCTGCAATCATAATATCATTTAAAAGGTTTTATTTTTCAAATACTCCGACCGCCGAGCGTTGCGTCGTCTGCATTGCTCAATGTACCGCCGCAATGTTTCTTGTTTTGAAGGAAACGAGACTAGCGCCTCCTTGCAGAATTCTTAGAAGTAATTCATAGTGTGTGCCTTTAGCTGCAAGGTGGCACCACATTGCTATAATTACTGGCCTTTGCCAGATGTCAGTGGCATATTTTGTGCGAACGTTCGAACGTCAACTCGGCATCTTCCGAGCCAGTGAAATGTTGAAGTATTTGTCAAAAGCATTTTTTTCTGACTTTATGTTATATTCATTGAAGTGCCAAGATAATGCTGAGAGAGGCCAAGTATTACGTTCAACCTTAGTCAATGATTTAGTCTAGTCAGGATGAAAACCAA
This sequence comes from Lamellibrachia luymesi, assembly GCA_009193005.1. Taxonomy (NCBI): domain Eukaryota; kingdom Metazoa; phylum Annelida; class Polychaeta; order Sabellida; family Siboglinidae; genus Lamellibrachia; species Lamellibrachia luymesi. The sequence goes on from SDWI01002364.1 coordinate 11,471, forward strand.
GTATTACATGTATTTTCCAGATTTTTCTTGTTTTCTTTTCCAAAAATGTTTTATATTCAGTTGAGACTCTTTAGAATCAAAAGCAGTAAAATAAAACATGGTTCTTGTAAAAACAATGTTTACTAAATGCACCGATTTGTCATACCAGTAAGGCCACCTTACTAATTTAATGTGGGAAGTAATATTGTCTCCAATATCATTTATGTATAATATAAATATGAGCAGTGCAATATGATATGAGCAGATACAATTTTCATTGTATCTAATAGTGATTAGATACAATAGAAACTAATCGATCACTTCAAATTGCTTACCCGAACTGCCAGTGCATCTACTGAATTCAGCGCGCCAGCGCCTCGCGCCAGTGCACTGAATACAGACCTATTAAGCCCTATTTTTGTTACACACCGACGGCGTATTTTTATTAATTTTATTAAGGAGAGTGCCAACAACGTTAACCAAAGTGGTGTCATAGAGTATAGCAATATGAAGGTTAGGGGTTTAGGGGATTTTANGCGATTAATGTCAAACTAAATATAAAAAAATATGTCTCAAAAACCTGTTTGTACTTCTGATACAACTGTCAACCATAGGCGTGGTTGGCCGTGGCGGGAGAATCTTGGATAATCATGGACTAGATTGGCCTAAATTATTTACGCTGCTGAATGACATTCTTACTGCAAATTGTCTGTGGAAATGCATTCAGTCAATCATTTCACATCATTCCATGTACAAAAAAAGCATACAGTCATTTAAAATATTGTGTTTTTTGCCCACCTTTGCAGTCAAAACAGCGCTGGAGCATCTACATCTATATTATAAACTATAAAGATAACTGGAAGAACCATTCAGTGTATAATCCCCTGGCCACACAGTGGACAGCATCAGTCTGACACGGAGAATTAGAGAGAGAAAAATAAATAAAACATATTACTTGAGATAATGAACAAATAAGTTGAGTGACGTGGGTAAGTTTGTGCCTATGGATGTTGTCCATGGGTTTCCAATTACCTACACTAGTAATAGTTTCCAGTTACCTACACTAGTAATAGTTTCCAGTTACCTACACTAGTAACACAGTTTTTTTCTAATCTGCTTTTAAAACTGGAGGTTGTTTTATTGTTGGAAATTTCGGGGCTTAAGGAATTCCAGTCTGTAATCTCAATCTAGTGTGGTGAGTAGACGTTTTAAGGTAGCCTGGTAAGGTGACAGCGATTTTATGGTGTGTGGCTTTGTGGAAGACCAACGTACTAGTAACACTGGATTCTCTAGAAAAAACCGTCTAGTACAAAACAGCAGCCCTGCGTTGGATTTTTTCCATTTGATTAATTTGATATTTATGGTATGAGTCACATACGGCTGAGGAATATTCGAGCTTAGGCCTGACAAGGGTGGTGTATGCTTCAGCCTTTACTTCTTGTGAGCATTTATCTAGGCTTCCTGTGGTTAGCCCGATAGTTTTGTTTGCTTTAGAGGTGATGTTATTGATGTGACTTTTCCATTTAAGATCTTGCTGTAATTCGACTCCAATATATGGATGGTGACTGACAGGCTCGAGAGTGACACCTTCCACATAGTCAATTTTTAGTGGGTTTTGAGTTGTATATATTTGGAGTGTATAGTATTTTTCTGGATTAAAAATCATTTGCCATTTCCAGAGTGACTTTTTACAGAGATAATTTTAAAGAGCATCTGTGTCAGCGACACTGTCAACTGTGTCAGCGAAACTGTCTACTGTGTCAGCGACACTGTCAACTGTGTCAGCGACACTGTCAACTGTGTCAGCGAAACTGGCTACTCTGTCAGCGACACTGTCAACTGTGTCAGCGACACTGTCAATTGTCCTGAACAGCTGACAGTCTTCAGCAAATAATTTAATGTGGGAAGTAATATTTTCTCCAATATCATTTATGTATAATATAAATATGAGCAGTGCAAGCATAGTACACCGGGGAATGCCAGAAAACATTTTAATTTTATGTGAAACATCACCATCAACCACAACCCACTGTGTCCTATTTGTAAGCCAAGAACTGATCCAACGCCAGGTCTATCCCTGGAGGCCAGTGTTTTAGTTTGAGACGGAGCCTCTGGGGAGGGACAGTGTCAAACACTTTGTAGAGAGAAATCTAGGATTAGAACATTTGTATGTTTATGGTTGTCTAAAGATCTTGCAAGACAGCCAACTGTTGAGAGTAACTGACTTTCACATGAATGCTTAGCATAGAAACCCTGTTGGGAATTGATTAGGATGTTGTTTTTATCAAGATGTGTCATGATAGAGTGGTATAAGACGTGTTCCATGGTTTTACAGCATAAAAATGTGAGAGAAATGGGTTGGTAGTTTTTGGTAGCCTTCTGTCACCTTTTTTGAAAATGGCATATTTATCAGCAGTTTGCTGCGCACGCACTATGTACTTCTGATCAAAGATTCTACAGAAGTATAAAATATTTGCTTCTGATAATGTTAACCGTGGCCGTGGCTGGCCGTGACGGAAGAATCTCGGAGCAGCAGGGGGTTGAATTTGGTGCAATGAATTGTCAGAAAAAATGTGGAATATTGATTAGAATAATTATTACTATTGCATACACGTGTTTCTGAATATATGTATAATATATATATATATATATATATATATATATATATATATATNTATATATATACTGTTCCAGTTATGGGATCATTTTAGTTGCTCTCCTCTGTATGCGTTCAAGTGTATATATATCCTTCTTATGCTATGGTATCCACGCTTGTATACAGTATTCTAAATGAGGTCTAACTGTTGGTTTATACAGAGGTATAATTAGCTTTTTATCCTTGTAAGTTGTTTATCCTAATCAACCAAATAATTTGATTACCCATTGAAGCTGCAATACCACACTGCTCTGAAACTTTCATATCAACACTTATTGTAACTCCTAAGTCATTTTCTTTTAGTACCCAGAAGAGTATCTCCCATATTATAGTTTACATCAAAGTTCAAAGTTCAAAGTTTCTGAAAATCTAAGTAGATAATATCTACTGGTGATCCTTCGTCTATCCACGTTCTTCCAAAAAACATAAAATATTTGATAAGCATGACCTCGCTTTTAGGAATCCGTGTTGAGATTAATTTAACAAGTTATGCCTAACACGGAAGTCTACCATATGGTCTTTAATTAACCTTTCTAATAATTTACAAATCATTGACGTTAAACTCACTGGTCTGTAATTATCTGTCTTATTTTTCGAACCCTTTTTAAATAATGGTATGATGTTTGCTTCTTTCCATTCAAAAGGAACAACTCCCTCTTTTAATGATAAGTTGAACACTCTTGCAAGTGGTATACTGATTTGTTANAGTAATGTTTGATGTGGCACTTTGTCAAATATTTTTGAAAATCTAAGTAGATGATACTTACTGGGTATCGTCTATCCACTTAGTTGCTTCTTCCAAAAAACGTAAAATATTTGTTAAGCATGACCTCGCTTTTTGGAATCCATGTTGAGATGAATTTAATAATTCATGCCTAACAAGGAAGTCCGCCATATGTTCTTTAATTAACCTTTCTAATAATTTTCAAATCGCCAACGTTAAAGTCACTGCTCTGTAATTATCTGACTTATTTTTCGAACCCTTTTTAAATAATGGTATGATGTTTGCTTCTTTCCATTCAAAAGGAGCAACTCCCTCTTTTAATGACAAGTTGAACACTCTTGCAAGTGGTATACTGATTTGTTCTACTGTTTCCATGAGTAGTTTTGGAGAAATTCCATCCACTCCCGGTGATTTATTATCTTTCATTGCCTTCATTTTCTTTGTTACCATTTCTGGAGTTACAATTAACGGTCACAAATAGTCATATTAATCCTCCTGAAATTTAAAATCTGGAACTGGTAATTAACTAATATCTGGTAAACACTGAACTGGAGTAACCATTTAGGTCTTCCACCTTTAAAAACCCCTGTGATACTACATTTCCAGCACTGTCTTCTAGAGGTTCAACCTTGTCTTGTACGTTTTACGTACTCCTGACATCTGCATAAAAAACTCTTGCTGTCATTGTTTATGTTAAATGCTAGTTTCTGTTCAAAGCTTCTTTTAGATTGTCTAATTTCATTTGTAGCTGCATTAAGTGCCTCTTTGTAATTTGTATAGTCTTCATTGTTGTTTAATTAAATATAAAAAAATACAATTTATTAGACCCAATCTGTGCATACCAACACAACATTTCAGAATAACCTTCTTTGGAAGATTGACATATGTTTCCAAAGTGCTATGTTTCTAAAATGGATCCCAGTTATTCAATGGTGTGTGTGTGTGTGTGTGTGTGTGTGTGTGTGTGTGTGTGTGTGTGTGTGTGTGTGTGTGTATGTGCGTGTGTGTACCTGTGAGTGTGCGTGCGCGTGTAATGTTCATAGTCATGCATTCATGACGTACCTTTGGGCATTTATAGATAGACAAACATTGATCAATCGTGAGAACTAAAATAATTTAATGGAATTCCTTGAGACTACAATTGTCGGAATCATATTTCCAAATTATGGAGGGTCGATCTATTACAGTTCGCATATTCGCATGACACTCGTTATAACGCTTCCTGTTTAACTGTCTACTTGGATATGCCATAAAATAACTCTTTGTTAAGGTAAACCAAACAATCTTTATTCGCTTGTACATCAACACAAGCAACATCTATGTGGTGTGTGTGTGTGTGTGTGTGTGTGTGTGTGTGTGTGTGTGTGTGTGTGTGTGTGTGTGTGTGTGTGTGTGTGTGTGTGTGTGTGTGTGTATGTATGTGTGTGCGTGTGCATGCGGGCGTGTGCGTACAGTATTTGCGCGTGGCAGAAAGGAACTTATGATGGCAGCTGCAATCATTTTATGCGTGATGTACTTCACAAAGAAGCAGGTTTGTGTAAACGCTACTAACGAGCATATATCGGCGGTAATGGAGAGCGACGCCTGGCGCAGAGAGTTGTCGTCCGTCGTTGTAGTACACTTCTGCAATGTCTTTCACCGTGGAGTCTTCGGACAACGTCAGCCGCAGCACCTGCCCCGAGCGACAGAACATGGAATTGTAATCAGACAGTAAATAGTTTCAGTATATTGTGGACATAGAAAGAACAATAACGAAGCCACTTGTGGTAAAGACGAAAAACACACGAGAGAAAGAAAGAGAGAGAGAGAGAGAGAGAGAGAGAGAGAGAGAGAGAGAGAGAGACGACATAAAAAGTTCAGATAACGACGGACATTCACTGACGCCACCATTGTAACAGACATTGTTATTTTCTCGTGAATGTAGCATACAAATATAAATATAGATAGCGTTGCTATCGCACATCGTCTCTTCGTCTGCCCTGATGACGTCAGCAACAGCAGTAGCAGCAGCTTCCTCTTTGTCCACTTCCTGCAAAGACAATTACACAGCTGCTACTTTCAGTTCTGACACGGTGTAATTCATATATGCGTCCTTTATACGTTTCTTAATGGTGGCCATGACACGACTCCCTCGCAGCAGCAGCGACGACAAGCAGCGAAAACGCGGCATAGCGGTATGCATCTGACGCCATACTGACGTAGGCATTGGCACTGAACCCCAGAAACTTTGCCGCCGTTTGATCAAATATTGTTGCCCACAACTCACATCCTTCCCAATCCGCTATTAAGACTCGCACGGCGAACCTGTACGTGGGCACTCTTTGCCATTGGTGAATCGAGCAATAAAACCTATTACCTTCTGGGTGCATACCTTTCAGACAGTGCTGACAGGACGTGTACACTATGTATTTATCCTGCGTGGCACAGTTGAGGAGTGTTAACGGACGTTTAAAAATGTAAGTACCATTACTTACTTCTGTCTGAATCCGAGACAGGTTCATAACTGTCAACATAGTGCTGGGCGGCCATGACGCTTCTTTCTTCGGCGAGAGAGAGATGTTCGTTGTCAGCGATTTCGGAGTGGTTGTGGCGCAGTGGTCTGGTGGCGCAGCTTATAAAGGACTGATGCTGCCGATGGCGCGCATTCTTATCTCAGTCGTTGCTCGAACGTTCTGACGCGTGATGTCTAGCTAGTTATCTACATTGCACTTCGCCTAGCGCGTGATGTCTGACTTCGCACGGTCAACTCGTGACGTGTCTGGGCACGTTTCATGGGGGGCTCTTCATCTCGCGTACGTCCGTAAGTATTCGTCCAAGCATATTGTGTCCTGGCTGTCCACTATAGGTGTACATATTGTGTCCTGGCTGTCCACTATTGGTGTACATATTGTGTTCTGGCTGTCCACTATAGGTGTACATATTGTGTCCTGGCTGTCCACTATAGGTGTACATATTGTGTCCTGGCTGTCCACTATTGGTGTACATATTGTGTCCTGGCTGTCCACTATAGGTGTACATATTGTGTCCTGGCTGTCCACTATAGGTGTACATATTCCCCTCCTTGCGTTTTACGCATTCCTTCAATGGCGATTGCTGCGTGTCTAACAGCCGCTTCCGTAGTGTTGCGTCGCGAAATTTAATAGCAACTAATGCATACATTACAGAATATCTCTGTTTGTTCCATTCTACGCGTAACTGTGCCTTCTCTCGAATGCTCATGCTGAGGTATTTCGCTTGTAGTCCAGTCCGTGTGGCTACAATTTATTTTTGCTGTCTCCACATCTCCATAGTGCATGCATTTTTTCCACATGTAGGCAGCTTCGAGTGTGTTAAAAACATGATTCCACACCTGTATCCTGCAGACATAGACATTGGACAAATAACTATTTCCTCCTCTGAAGTATATAGGACGATCCATACTGACCTTATGATGTTAAAATGTACATGCACATAACTAAGAGACCTTAGTTATGAAGAACGCCTGAAGGAATGTGGTTTAACAACTCTAGAGACAAGGAGGTTAAGAGGAGATCAGATTGAAGTTTTTAAGATATTGAATGGGTATGAAAATATTGATAGAAATATGTTTTTCTCACTCAAGAAGGATAGCAGAACTAGAGGACATGAGGTAAAATTAGTAAAGGATCAATGTAGATTGGACATCATGAAGCACTCGTTCTCACAGAGGACAATACATGAATGGAACAAATTGTCTACAGATTGTGTAACTGCTAGCAGCGTGAATATGTTTAAAAACAAGGTTGACACATATCTCAGGAGGGCGGGTTATAAGTAGATGAACATTGTTGGACTCTCAATAAGTCAATGGCTTCCTTGTCCACTTGCCATCTGGGCCTTTGGCTTGGATGGCAAATCTTGTTAAATCTTGTTAAATCTATTAAATATACGGCGTTATGTAACGTTCGCTGAGTACTCATAACCCTATTTTTTCTCCGTGATCGATACATAGCATTCCTGACAGCTCTCTGACACGTTTATCGCATTTCGTTTAGTTATGGTAAATGCGTTATTGTTCTCTGTGATCCTCCATCAATGTGGCTTACGTCAGCTGTCTACATTGTTTCTACACTGCTGTATAAGAGAGTGCTGACTTGTCCTTTCTTTACACCTACCGCGCCATTGCACAGACCAGTCTCGACTTCTTCGTCATCACGATGCATGTTTCTGCCGTCGGGCTGTTTTCCGATCTAATGGTGGAAATTCCATCTCTCGTTGCTTGACTAGCCAGCCGCTGCAGGTCTAACGATAAAAACAACCAGTTGACCGGCTTCACTGCTAGTCAGTCGGGTTCGCATTACGCCTCTCGTTGATCATCCCATCCATTCTCGGTCTAAGTTCTCATCTGGGGAGTATACAAGCCAAAATTAATGCCACACAAAGCTCCTGACCACTCTGAAATCCTCCATCACCAGTGTCTGGCCCCATACACTACTCGTTCAGAGCTGCAGCGTGCTACCGTTGTGAATCTTCTGTGAAGGACATTATCTTACCTGAGGCGACTCGCCACCAGATGCTGTCCAGCCACCACCAGATACTGAGCCGCCCAGGAAACGCTCCAAACTGTTTTCCTTCGTGGGAACAGGCAATGCCACAGCGACTGCACCTTCTAGACAGTAAGATGACTGATTACTTCAGCTAACCCTGTTCTCCTGAGGACATTAATCTTTGTTTTATTGGCAGCAGCATGCATCTGAGTTCCCCACTCTGAGTAAGTTGGCCACTGTGGCCAGACAGTTCCACACCATACCTGCCTCATCAGCACCTGTTGAACGCCTGTTCAACATTGCTTGTAAGATATTCCGACCAGACAGGTGCTCTCTCAAGGACATGACATTCGAGACACTGGTGTTTCTTCGTATGAACACTAATTAGATGCATTAGAAAGTTGAACTGAGAGATTGATGATTATACTATGTATAATATTACCTGAATAAAATATTAAATACATATTCAGTGTGTTTTCCCTGACAGTGTCCAAAGCGGTATCGAAAATGTATATGTATTTGTATCTAGATACACTTGAATGTATCTGTATCTGTATCTAGATACATTAAAACAATTCATGTATCTGTATATGTATCTTGTCTAGATACATTGGTGATGTATCCGCCCCAGGTCTGATTCCTACCAATACTCTATTGTTTATTTTATTTGTTTACATTTTGCAAATGGTGTTGTATTTTGCAATATTGGAATTTGTACTATTGGTTGTTAGAAATAAACTAACCGATTGATTGATTGATTGATTGATTGATTGATTGATTGATTGATTGATTGATTGATTGATTGATTGATTGATTGATTGATCTCCATTATCTACGCTGTCGATGACTGAATTGACACTGAAAGCGGTTATCGTAGTCGTCGACGTCGACATGTATAATAGTTTCACTTGATTAATAACTAACACCAAGGGCCATAAAACTTACCGATATGACGAACGCCAGTCCATTATAAATTATTATTATTATTATTATTATATTTTGCTGATGTATGTTTACACAATAAGTGTAATTAACATGTGTCGGTGTATATACATACATACATAAAAACTTACATACATACATATATACATACATCAGTACGCACACACACACACACACACACACACACACACACACACACACACACACACACACACACACACACACACACACAC